>ML789606.1:244653-283616 GCA_009831015.1 Picea engelmannii | reverse complement strand
TTTTTTCCAAAGAAATCTTGGGAGTTGATGGGGGAGCTGAGTCTAGTCTAGTCACCTATTCAGTTGTGGTTGGAAAATCAATACAAGATCTATCCTATAGGCCAACTAGAGCAAGTTGAAGTGAATACAGAAGGGGTAAAGACAACAGTTGACTTTGAGGTCATAGAGGATATGGATGAATCTGATCCATACCCCACATTGCTTAGCTTTGACTGAGCTTTCGATAATAATGCAGTGTTAAATTTGAAGACAAGACATATGTCATTTGAGACAGACACCCTGCGCATAGTCGCACTGCTGGATCCAAATGAAGGAGATAAATACAATAAGATGGTGGATGAGGATGCATGAAGATAGGTCATTGAAAACATCTATAAGATCACTGGGCACATGAAGGATTACATCAATCCCACCGCAGATGGAGAAATAAGTTGAAAAAGCATAAGGTCCTATGAAACTAATTCTGAAGATGCCATGGAAATGTGGCAAAACAAGCTGTATGAAGTATCCACTCGCAAATGTGTGAGGATAACGAAAGTAGTACACTATATAGGATCCGAGCTATGTGATGCCCCACGGTTTGATGGGATAGGGCCAATGGAGACATTCCTTGTATAGATGGAGAAGGTTGTCCCTACAGAACAAAGTATTCAGGCCATGGATGCAGTGGTATGAGGGACACTTGCATGGTGGTGGGAAACACATCACATGAATATTCAGAGTTGGGAACAGGTGGCTGAGTTGATAAAATTTCAATTCCAACCCATCGTCGATTTCAAACTATCCAACCAGTACAATGGTACCGAGGATCCTTGGGAACACATCTCTTTTTGCGAATGATGCTAGAATTATAAGAATATTCTTTGAATGCATTGGGTCCATCAGTTCGTTCACACTATGGATATGGTCCCTAGCAGTTGGTATATTAGGAGGAACTTAGGAGGAAAATGATATATTGGAACCATATGACCTTCCACTTTTTCTTGACATTTGACTTCACAGCAGAAGATCCATCTCAAAGAGTGGCCCTCCTATAGATTAAGGAATTTATATTTCATCGTCAGCCCAAGGACACCACCTCAAAGATGGTATGCTTGTATCATCAACTAGTGGAAAAACTAAAAGAGTCAGTCAATTGTTGGAAGATCAATGTTTATAATGTCGATGATGATGACCTACATGACGTCCAGATCAAATAATATGAAGGAGAGCACACACTGAAAGGTAAGGAAACATAGATGGTTGCATCAGACGGTAATGGCCTGATTAAAATAAAGAAACATACTATTGGCACTAAGGAAGCGTCTAAGATGGCCATCATTCAGGATTATCGAGATAAGGAGACGGTCACTTGAGTTGTTTACCTCCTCAACGAATATGAGGACTTGTTTCCCCAGAGATTTTCTGAAATTAAAGGCATTGAGGGATCATTGGGGGCCATGAAGATTCAACTCAAACTAGATGCCAAACTGGACAAGAAAAGGCCTTATCAGTTAAATCCCAAATACAAGGAAAATGTGTGCAAAGCATTGGATCAGATGTTGGATGTTGGGGTCATTGTCCCTATGGAGGAGTTTGATTGGATTAGTCCTATGCTTGTGCAACCTAAGAAGACTGGTGATATTTGAATCTATGTAAATATGAGAAGTATCAACGTAGCCTACATCCACGACCCTTTCCCTACACCTTTCATAGATGGGGTGCTGGAAAATTTTGGTGGATATGAAGCCTAATCTTTTACAAATGCATTTTTAGGGTATCATCAGGTTCATATCATAGAGGAGGATCAAGATAAAACCACCTTTGCGATGGAATGGGGGTCCTTTGTGTACACCGTAATGCCCTTTGGCTTAAATAATTTCCTCGTAGTATTTTCCCAAATAGTGGTCACAACCTTCAAGGAACTTATCCACAAGTTTCTTGAAGTTTATCTAAATGTTTGGAGCATTTTCAATTTGTTAAAGGAACAAATGCAATCCCTTCAGTTGATGCTGGACCGATGCCATCAAATATAAATTTCATTAAATTTGAAGAAGTTCATATTTTGCACACCCTTCGACACACTATTCATCCACATCATGTGTAAATATGGATTGTGGGTGGATCAAGATAAGATCATTGTCATATTGGATATGGTGGCCCCCACTTTAGTCTGAGAAATGTGCACCACATTGAGTCATACATGATAGTACCAGTGGTTCATTCAAAATCATGCCAAGATTGTTGTCCCATTAGAAAAGATGTTGTGCAAAGATACTAAGTATATTTGGACACAAAAATGATAGGAAGCCTTGGATACTCTAAAAGAGAAACTTGTCACTACACCAATTCGGGTTTTTACTGACGGGTTGAAGCTCTTTCATGTCCATGTAGATTCCTCATCCATTGCTTTGGGTGCGGTTCTTGTGCAACCAGATGAAGGTGATATTGAACATCCGATATATTTTTCTAGTAGCAAGGTCTACGACGTCAAAAATAATTGTACTATAATAGAGTGAGGGCCTCTCCATGGTTTATGCATTGCAAAAGTTTCACCATTACTTGATAGAGACCCCTTTCAAACTCTTTACAGATCACTCTGCACTCAAATATTTGGTCAACAAACCAGTATTAGGAGGAAAAATATGCCATTGGTTGTTTCTTTTCCAAGAGTTTGAGTTTGAATTTTTAGTCAAGTTGGGTGATTTCAATGATGTACTAGATCATCTGTCCCAACTTGAGATTGACAAGGCTAGTTGGAGCCTAGATGATGAACTCCAAGATGCGCAACTCTCCCGAGTCGAAGTAGTTGTCGATAAATTGGAAGAGATCGCTGAATTTCTCATGACAAGACAACCTCCACCAAGGTATACCCAGGCTCAACATCGTCAACTGGTAACCCGTAGTGTAGATTATCAGTTGATTGTCGAGCGTTTGTATAAGTTGGGTGCAAATGGCATCCTGGGCTAGTGCGCATTAGAACATGAATGGGACCCCATTCTATATGAAGTACATGATGATATTGCTGGAGGACACAATGCAGATAAGGTTACAACACACGAGGTTCTGCATGCAGGGCTTTGGTGGCTGTCACTCTTTGTAAATGACCAAGACTATTGTAAGCACTGCAATGTATGCCAACGCATTGGAAAGCACTATCAAAGAGATGAGATTCCTTTGTTTCCAGTGACTGTGCTAGATTCGTTCCAAAAATGGGAAACTAATTTTGTGGGTCCCATCACTCCCCCCGTGCATCACACATGTGCACACTACATTATTAACACAAGTGAATATATAAATAGATGATCTGAAGCTGCACCAGTCAAAGATTGTACAACAAAAATGACAATGCGATTCATTTTTGAGAATGTGATCACCAGATTCAGCTATCCAAGGGTGTTGATGAGCAACCATGGCTCGCATTTTCTCGATGAGACAATTCAATAACTCACTCAAGAGTTCATGATCCATCACCATAATAGCAATCCCTATCACCCTCAAGCTAATGGTACAGTTGAAGATTTTAATAAAATTTTAGAGCATGCTTTAACCAAAGTTTTTAATGTGTAGTGTAACGACTGGGATAAGATAATCCCCACAACATTATGGGTTTATCGAACAACGTGCAAAAATTTGACAATGCACACACCATTCAGATTGGTCTATGGAAAAGAAGCAATCATGCTATTAGAATTTGTTGTTCCTAGCCTTCGGGTTTCCCTAGCAACCCAGATGAAAGATCACCAGTCTCTTCAACATAGTTTATATGAACTCATGGAACTAGAGGAGGACCATATTATGACGGGATTCATCCAGGTGGTTGAAAAGGAGAGACAAAAATCATGGCATGATCACAACATCCACTAGAAACTCCTCCAGCATGGATCTCTATTTTATTTATATGACAACAAATATTCACAACATCATAGCAAGCTATGCATGTGTTGGTTGGGTCCTTTCCAGATTTTCTACATCAGTGAAGTAGGTGTCGCAAAGCTAGCAACATTACAAGGATAACCACTCAAGGGAATTATCAATGGTAGTAGGTTGAAGGTGTATTATGACCCGCATGGGTCAACTATCATTTAGCTCCCTCTCTCAGCTTTGAATTATGGTAGAGTAGGATTAGTGTAGGATGTGCAACATATAACATATCTCATAGTCGATAGAATTTACCTTTTTGACAACAAAAAATCTACATTAGTCACACATGAAGACTCTATAGATTGACAGTTTTGCAGATTCCCCAGATTTCCAAATCAGGACACTATTAGGGTTGCAGTATAAGGTCCTAGCCTTGATCGCAAATTAAAACGGTGATTGGTTGAGTTTCATGTCGATCTGGTTCATTGAAAGGTCAAGTAATCCAATTTGGGTAGCTCACACATGACACATGTACATAGTCACTTATCCCACCACAATCCTCAACAAACATCACTGGTACGATGGATATGACATTTGATCTCCCCATGTGTGATGCTTTGCCGTCACTTTCTAATTATTCTCCAATCCATCCCCTCCATCGGATATTTATATCACCCCAGATTAACATTTCCCCCAACCTCCACTCAATATATACCACCTCCCCTATGCTCTCGATGGATAAATTCTCCACACCGCACTCCCTCCCACCCCCGGCTATGACTTCGTCCAAAATTCACTTGGAAATTATCCCCATTCACCCCTCATTATCCAATTTTCCCAGTGCTCTTTCTAGCTTCCCATTGATGGCGTGGCTTAGTAGACTATCAACACTCTATCTTGCTCAATTCATTCTGGTAGCCCGATAACCCACAATTCAGTTTTCATGAAGACTGCCAATGTGTCATTGACAACTAGAATGACAAGCCAACCTCTTATTTTCCTACAATGTACCACACTAGTCCTCCCAATTCCATAAACTGTGTTTCAAAGATGCATAAGTACACCAAATCTCTAATCTCGAAGTTGGTTGAACTTTCTCCATGGATGATCACCTTTGTTGATGGGAAGAGACCCTACTCTCTTACTTTCCAGGATCCTTACTCTCATCTCTTGCCATGGATACTCACCTTTCTTGAAGCCAAGAGCTCGGGGTAGTTGGCTCTCCGTTGGTAACACCCTATTTTCTCCCAAGACTTTAATTATGCTAATACTTCATATGTTTATGTTTATGAAGCTATAACCATGTTTTGATTAATAAATACACACAACCGTTGACTGAGAGGGAACAACCTTGAAAGTACTAGCCATGATGCATAAGTGGGAATTGATGAAGCAAGGATTGATGAAGTGGGTCAGTGAGGCGGAGATGAGATGTTTTTGTGAAGAAAATAGGAACCTTGCTTAGCAATATAGTTTATGCTTGCACATCATGAACATACACCTACTAGTGTACCCAGATCGATGGAAAACCACGTGACTAGTAATGGAAGGTCAGATCGGTGGTTGAAGTAGTTAATAACTTCTGACAATATTTAGGTCTCTTAAAGAAGAAAAGGGTCAACTGAGATGACCAGACCAAGATAGAACACCATGGATTACCCATTCAGGATGGGCATTGCAAGGTACAAGTTCCATCTACAGGAAGCCACGAGAATCCTGAGAGGATTTGTCGAGGAAGAGAACAAAGGTGGAAAAACACCACCAGAAACACCAAACAAAAGACCAGATACACAAAAGAAGAGATTCAGGAAGGTTACCTGAATGTGCAGTCGGTCACCAAGAGAGACATATTAGAATAGATCATGAAGATGATTGAGAAGAGCAAGAACCTGAGAAGGAACAGGTGAGAAGCAAGCTCACAAAGGTGTTCATGAGAACAGGTTGAAGAGAAGAAGAAACAATATATATTTTCTTGAAGAAAATAGAAATCTCGTCCATGGTTTTGATGATCACCTTGAAACAGAGAAGACCCAGATCCAAACTGGAGAAATAGTGGGCTACAAATTGGTACTTACTAGAAATAAACAGACACTGGAAAGGGGAGGTTGCCGAGGGACTATTTAGAGGAGAAGGGACTCCTTTGTGTAAATGAAATCCAGTTGATAAACTACTTGATAAACCTCTAGATACCCTGAGCTCATTAGGAAGGGGGAAACTTTTTCTATTGTCTGAGGAGGAAGGAGAGTAACCTTCTTGAATCATCCTAAGCTTGGAAACCAACTGAATCATTCCCCTTGTGGTATCATGGTTGGCACGAGGGTGGCATACTGTAGGAAGGAACTCTACAATATGGCCTAAGGTTGGGAGGAAAGATGTCCTCTATCAGTGATTTGGTGTTAGTCATTTCCCTAATCAGATAAGTGTTTAACTTGACTTTTTAAACTATGCATGAATGTTGTAAACTTGTGTTTGTCTGAATTAAATGGAAAATGTGAATGCTTATAATCAATTAATTGAATCCTTGAATAAATGAGATATGCTTGACATGGTTCTTATGTAATATGTTAAATGAGAATAGACCTATATGAGCAGTCTGTATCTCCAAGAATATTAGTAGTGAGAGGAAAGTTTACAGGATATGGACAAAATCTTCATTGCACACTGGCATGAGTGCTTTGGTGCAGGGAAGGGGGTTCTTGTGAGAAATAAATGGATGTGTGTCCTGAGGAAAACCCAACCCTTGATTGGAAATCTTACAAGATATGCAAGATCTTCCTTGTAATGAAAATATAAAGTCCTTTGAGGATCTTAAAGTACTTTTCCAACTCATGAAGGTTTGGTCAAAGTCTTGTAGAACCCTGAAATGGGCTAAATTATGAAGTTGGACCTTTTAAACCATTAGAAAAACCCGTGTTGAATCAAGAGAGTTTACATCCGTCGATTCAGTGGGATGGGTAGATCTTATCCCTTCGTCGGGAAAGGCATCATCATCGAGAGTGATCAAGTGTAAGGACTTATGTGAATTCCAATGACAATGATGAAACCCTTAATATGAGATGAGGATCTTTGATCAATTGGGAGTGACCTTGATAATATCTGGTCCATTGATGGCAGTCATATCATCGTTGGGAATGGAAGGGCGATAAAATTAGGTGATGGGGTCCAAGGATCATCGACGACAATGATGGTCTTGAAAGAGGATTATTTTTGTAGGTCCCAGTTAAGTGGAAAATGGGATGATGATGTCATGTTGACATGGTGTGCCAACATGGAATCCAACCTGTCCTTAAGGGTATAGGCATCACCGATGGAATGGTCGATGGACATGAGTGGTCCCAGATGGTGGTTGGAAGCTCTTATGGATTCAACATGAATTTAGACCATTATATCTAGACATTGTCGGTTCGTTCATCATAGGATGTCGAGCATGGGTCCAGAAGTGAGAATAAGAACATATGTCGATGACGATGATGTGTTAAGGTTGGATGAAAATATCAGCCATGGATCCTTCTGGGCCTCACTTGTTTATTGGAGGAGAGGTTAAATCATGGACGTTAATCATCGTGCAAGATGTAGGTGACGATGAGATCTTAACTGTTGCCTATCAGGTTCCGAGTACTATTGGATATGAGATTGCACCAGTGAGTGACATTATCGTCAAAACATTTGGTTGGGGTGATTTAGGACTCCTGAGGAGTAGAACCTGGATGACGATGAAAGCAGGCCCAAGTAATCAGGGCCATTGATCCAGGAACCCAATGAGCATGGTGGCAGAAGCTAGGTTGGTGCCACATCGAATGGTACGAGCGATAGGAAGTCACGTGGAAGAAATGTGAAAGTAATATGGATTTTGATGATGAGATCCTGAAAAATTCAGAAGGTTGTAGCTTTATATTTAGAGATAGGATTTGGGCATGGTCAGAGTCATTGAAAATATCTCGAAGAGTAGAATCCATGTATGGATCTTGTTTGTAAAGAAGATTTGCATTTGAGAAGGAGAAATTTTAACATCCTACCATTCTAATAGAGGGTTAGGGGGTTGGGTGTGCTATAGAGTGGTATCAAAGAAGATTTCAAACTCTAGGCTTGCATGGGTCACCAAGGTCGCTTAAAAATGTTTTAGAAAATTTTTAAATGTTTCTTGGTATGCATGTTTTAAAATGCTCACATGATGGATGATAATGATTGTTGTTTCAGCATGTAGAATGTACTGAAAGACAATACAGGTGAATGTTAAAACATAGTATGGATGATGCCTCACACCTTAGAGATGAGGAATTTGATGGCCATAGGGACAAAGAAACCCCTCTAGATTCGATGGCCACTGTTAGAAATCTGAAGGCTGATAATGAGAGGCTCATGAGAGCTCAAGTTGAGCAGGAAGAGTTGAATGCAGTGTTACTGTAGATCTTGTCGAAGATTCAAAAACAACTCCAGCAAGGTCCCAGTAATTCCAAGTTGCAGTAGTCAAAGAGGTTGAAAACCCCTTCAAATGCCTAGAAGCACAAATTTTCTCACATGAATGTGGGAAAGAGTTATTCCAAAAAGAGGCATTGAGATGCCAAGAAAGGTAGATCTGGTGGAAGTGTTTCCATGAATTCATCTAGTAGGAAGACTACTTTGGTAGAGCTGTCCAGTAGTGGCACAATGTCAAGTTTCTCGAAGAAGAAAAGGAGGAAGAATTCTCGAGATCTCTGGCTGAAGAATTCAAGAAGGCTAAGACGCCTACCTTTGATGAAGAAATTAAGAAAGGAGAAGAAGCTGAGGCATGACTATTTGGTTTGAAGAACTAGTTTTGGGTACATAATTACTCCAAGAATACCAAGGCAAGGATTTCCATATTCAACTTGAATAGAGGAGCTTCCATCTAGTGGGAAGACCTCAAGGAGATCAAAGGATTGAAGGAAAGCAAACTAACCTAGAGATAGTTTGAGAAATACTTCATGACAACTTACCTATCAGAGAAGTATTTTGACGATAAAATTAAGGAATTCCATGAGCATAAGTTGGGTCAACTTACTATGGATGCATATGCAAAAATGTTTATGGATTTGTTGAGGTATGTCCCATAACTTAATGATGAGAAAGTGAGAGTGCAACGTTTTCTTAGTGGATTACCACAGTCCTACCAAGACAAAATTGAGTTTTATAAACCAAAGGAATTGGAGGACACTATTCGAAAGGCCAAGTGTTGCTATGATAAATCCAAGCATAAGAAAGAGCTTTCAAAATACTGGAAGAGGAAGGAAAATAGTGGACTCCAGAAGATTTGATTCAAGTCATTCCCAAACAATAATTCCAGGAAAGGTTCATAGTTGGGTCAACCAAGAAGAAGTGTGCATTAGTAGAATTTTCCATCTCAAAGTGGAAATAGGTTAGTAGAGAAGGCAAGAGAAAGAGAATGAAGAGAATCTCATGATGGTGTTACAGATACTGAGAGAGCACCAACTGTACACTAAGTTCGACACGTGTGATTTCTTTCAAAAGGAAATCCAATATCTAGGCCACATAATCTCAGCAAAAGGAGTGGTAGTGGATCCAGAAAAGATCAAGGAAATCATAGATTGGCCTGCCCCTAAGAATGTCACAAAAGTATTATCCTTCATGGGATTGGGTAGGTATTACAGAAGGTTCATAAAGGGATTTTCCAAGATTAGTAATCCTATTACTTCATTGCAAAGAAAGGGGAATATTTTTTTATGGTCACTAGAGTGTGAAGATAGCTTCCGATAGTTGAAGCATATTTTGACTAATTCCCATGTTCTAAATATTGCAGACCCATAAAAGGATTTCCTATTTTTCATTGACGCTTGCAAGGAAGGACTAGGAGGAGTCCTTATGCAAGAAGGGAAAGTGATTTTTTATGAATCACAAAAATTGAATGAGCATGAGCATATGTTACCCACAATCTAGAATTAGCAACAATTGTGAATTAATTTAAGATGTGGAGGCACTACTTGCTCGGAAGAAGATTTATTCTAATTCTACCAACCAATGTTGAATGCTAGACAAGCTAGGTGGATTGTGTTGACCAGTAAATTTGACTTCTAAATCAAACAAATTAAAGGAAAAGAGAACAAAGTAGTAGACACACTCAACTGGAGTGTACATACTATACACTTAGCAACAACAAGTGTAGGGGAGTTTGACATCAAGCAGAGAATTAAAACCCTCTTGCAAGAAGATGAGTTCTTCACTCAAGTGAAAGAAGGGTTACAACAAAAACCTAGGGAAAAGAAATATTAAGGATATCAACTTGAGGATGATAACCTGCTTTTGTATAACAACAGGTTGTATGTTCCTAATTAAACGGATTTGAGGTGTTTTCTTATGGATGAATTCCATGGGAGATCCTATGTAGGTCACCCTGGTTATCAAAATATGATAACAACAATGAGGCAATTGTATTGTTGGACTGGAATGAAGCAAGATATTGTCGAGTACATTTCTAAGTGCTTAGAGTGCCAATAAGTGAAGGTTAAGTACAAACATCCTACAGGTCTATTGAAACCCTTGCCTATTTGAGGATGGAAGTGGGAGAGCATTTCCATGGATTTCGTTACATGTCTACCAAAGACAATCAAACAACATGATGTGATCATGGTTTTAGTGTACAAGTTGAGAAAGGAAACTCATTTTATTCCCATTAAGTCTACTTTCAAAGATATAGATGTTGCTAATGTTTTTATGAGAGAAATATTTAGATTGCATGGTTTTCCCAAGACCATAATCTCAGACAGAGATGCCAAATTTACTTCAAGTTTTTGGAAAATCTTGTTTGCGGGCTTGGGAACACAATTGGCATTTAGTACAACCTACCATCCTCAAATACATGGTCAGACCGAAAGAGTAAACATAGTATTAGAAGACATGTTGAGGATGCATGTTATGCATCAACCCAAGTAGTGGGAAGAATATCTACCTTTGGTAGATTTCACCTACAACAATGGTTATCAGGAATCATTGAAAATGTGTCTGTTTGAGGTTTTGTATGGAATAAAGTGTAGAGTTCCAATCAACTGGGACAATATAGTGGAGAGAATCACACTTGGACCAGAATTGATGAAGGAAATGAAACATGCCATGGTTAAGATAAGACATAATTTGATAGTCTCCCAAGACATGAAAAAGAGCTATGTAGATAGCAAGAGGACTCATAGAGAGTTCAAAGTGGGAGATCATGTGTATCTCTGAGTGAAATCCAAGAGAAGCTCCCTGAGAATGGGAATGTGTGCTAAGTTGGGTCCCCGATATTGTGGACCATTTGAAGTCCTGGAGAGAATAGGACCAGTAGAATACAGACTTGCATTACCACCTATTGTTAGATATCATAATGTGTTCCATGTGTCTTTGTTAAAGAAATATGTACATGATTCTAATCATGTTATTGATTGTACTGTGATACAAGTGCAACCAGAGGGAGAATTCCATCCCGAACCTTAATGCATCCTGGACAAGAGAGAAATAATGGTCCATAACCGATCCATTGTGCAGGTCAAATTTCAATGGAATCACTTTGGAACAGATGAGGCTACATGGGAGCTGGAAGATGCCATGAGATTGGCATACCCATTTTTGTTTTCTATATAATTGTATATACATGGTGTTTTAAACACCGAGGACGATGTTTATTTTAAGGGGGAGGGGAATGTAACACCCTGTTTTCCCCCAAGACTGTGATTATGCTAAGACTTCATATGTTTATGTTTATGAAGCTGAAATCGTGTTTTGATTAATAAAAGACACCAAACATATGACTAAGAAGGAACATCATTGAAAGTACCGGCCATGATACACAAGTGGAAATTGATGAAGTAGGGATTGATGAAATGGATCAGTGAGGTGGAGTTGAGATGATTTTTTGAAGAAAATAGGAAGATTTATTAGCAAGCTAGGTTATTCTTGCACAACATGAACAACCATCTTCCAACGTACCCAGGTCAACAGGAAACCACATGACTGGTAATAGAAGGACAGATCAATGGTTGAGGCAGTTAATAACTGTTGACAATCTTTGGATCTCTTGAAGAAGGAAAGGGTCAACTGAGATGACCAGACCATAATAGGACACCATGGATTTCCCCTTCAAGATGGGAACTGTAGGCTACAAGTTATTGTTGATGTTTGGACAACATCGAGAAGACATTCTCTTAGAATAATAATTAACAATATAATTATTGATTATTAAGTATCATATATAATAAGTAAATGATAATAATAAACAGTTATTAATTATTCAAGGGACGTATCCTTTCATGGATGGTCACCATATGTTCCCTTATATATGGAACACTCATCATTGTAATAATATATTGATCATATCTTATATGAAGAACAAAAACATGGTATCGCTACTGGGCTTGAATCCTTCACAGGAGGGCCCAAGAAAATGAGAGTAGAGTGAAATGTTGGGAGTATTAAATTTATGGGGTTGTTAAAATATCTATGTACAACATATTTACTTTTTTACTCCTACCTAAATTATAGAAAGCATTCCACAAATTATGGTGGGCAGTAATTTCTAGTAAAAATATATAATTACCTAAATATGAGGAATGTACTACATGTTTTCTTCTACCTATATTTATGCAAAGAATCCCATGAATTATGGGGGAAAAATTTAACAAAGTCAAATGCTATGTGGATTGATTATAACCAAATTAATCTTTGGGTAGTTATAGAGTATTCTCCAACTATTTATTAAAAAAAAAGAAAAGAAAAGAAAAGAAAATTTTAAATTTAATTTTTCAAAGAGACGTGTATTTTTTTTCGGGATCAATCTAATATTACTATAAAAAGACACTTGAAAGACACAACACTTCCCGAGTTACTTAGTGATGTTCTAGTGTTTACTAAAGTAATATCGTATATCATTGGAAGTAATTACCACTTGTGGAAAATTGTGCTTGTTTAATTTAACACTAGAAAATCAACATGGGTAGCCGTATGACATCAAGTATATGATGGATGTGTGTTGGTATCGCTATGACATTGAGTATATGATGGATGTGTTTTGGTCATAGTAGAAGACATATTATTTGGAGGGTCACTGTATATAGTTGTGCACAAGATAAATTGATCTCCTCTAGGAGATGCTTTTTGCTGTTCTTGTTTCTTGTTCCGGGAAGGTCACATGTAATAGCTCTGAGAAAGAACCATAATGATGGTCGCAGGAGGAATACATGGAGGGAAAGACCTTCCAACATGATATCAAGGAGATACATTTCCAGACATGATGCTCAGAGACAAGAAGTCTCTAGGAGCAATGTACCTCCCAGGACAGGACCATGCCAGATAGCATAGACAGTTCCAATGATACTGGATACAACGAGTCAAGATTGACTGTAGCACAACTATGGTAGATCTAGTAGAGGAGGAAAACACATTATGATACTCAGAGGGAGCAGGTTTAGAAGTCCCAATACATGATTCAAGCCATTATATGTTGATGAAGTAGGCATGGCAGTAGTTCCAATGTATGTAGAGGCACTCCTAGAGAGGGAGGCGATACTACATCTAGAGGGAGAAGATATTGAGTTACCTCTAGAGAAGGACGAAGAGATACCTTTAGTTTCAGAGGGAGAAGAGACATATGAGGATTCACCTCCAACTCCAGAGGGAGTGTTGATGTTTTTCAGCTTCCTAAGATATTGGTTTCATGAGGGAACTTCGATATATCAAGTATGGTCCAAGGTGACTTATCATGATCAACATTTACCTATGTTTCTATGGGCAAAGGCATCCATGAATGCAGTGTATGTTTAGAACAAAAGTCCTCATAATACTTTGAGGAACATGACTCTTGAGGAGGCTTTCACCAAAGTGAATCCCAAGGTTGAAAAATTCAGGATATTTGGGGTGTCTAATATACATTCATGTACCCAAGGAGAAAATGATCAAGCTAGAACCTTCAGGAAGAAATGGTACATTTGTGGGGTACAATGAGTCTTCAAAGGAATACCAGATCTACATCCCTATTCAGAGACATATTGAGGTGAGAAGAGATGTTACCTTTGAGGAGGAGGTATCCTTTAAGATATCTAGAAGGTCTCACACGGAGATTGATGAAATTGATCCAATTGATCTCGTTGATCCTGCAGCTCCAGTTGATGTTCCCAGAGATATTGCAGTAGGTCAGAAGAGACCTACATGGGATCGCCAGACTCTGCAGGAGGTAGAAGGATATGTAGTTCCTCATGGTACCTTCCGAGTGAGAAAGAGACCTTAGAGATATTCATGCTATGTCGTAGATATGAGCCACACCATTCATTTTGAGCCTTCATGTTATGAGGAGGAAACTAGTCATCCAACATGGAGAGATGTCATGATGGAGGAGTATCAATCCATCATGAAAAATGATGTGTGAGATATTGTTTTGATACCTGAGGGGAAGTAAATAGTGACTTCGAAATGGATCTACAAGATCAAACACATAGTTGACAGGAGCATCGAGAGGCGCAAAATGATATTTGTTTCTAGAGGATTCTCTCATATGGAAGGAATAGATTATGAGGAGACATTTTCTCCTATTGCTTGATACACTTCTATCTGGATGATTATTTCCCTTGAAACATCCATGGGTTGGAGAGTACATCAGATGGATGTAAAGACAAACTTTCTCAATGGAGATATTGAGGAAGAAGTATACATCGAGCATCCAGATGGTTTCATGATACATGAGAAGGAGTCTCATGTGTGCAGGTTGAAGAAGGCATTGTATGGACTCAAACAACCACCTCGAGCTTGGCATGTGAGGATTGATGGAAACCTGATGATTTTTGGGCTTCAACAAAAGTGTTTTCGATCCCAACTTATACTACAAGATTGTTAATTGTGATTCCCTGATTTTGTTCCTCTACGTTGATGATTTATTCCTCATCGATACATAGAGCCTTATTGTTTAATGCAAGTATGCATTGGCCTCTAAGTTTGAGATGAAGGACCTTGGTATGATGCACTACTTCTTGGGACTAGAGGTGTGGTAGAGAACTGATGAGATCTTCCTGAGTCAGGGGAAGTACACAATTGATATATTGAAGAAGTTTAGGACACTGAACTTGAAGCCCGTGGCTACACCAATGGTGATGAATCTAAAGAAACTAAATGTGTCTTTTTCCAATTCTGACGAAATTGATCCAACTCTATACAAACAAATGATTGGATAATTGATGTATCTGGTTAACACCAAACCAAATATTTGATATGCAGTGAGTGCACTTAGTGAGTTTATAAGTCAACCGAGATAGACACACTAGATTGCTGCGAAACATGTACACAGTTGGACATGGTTTGAGATATACTTCCAGTATTGATATGATATTGAAAGAATATATTGAATCTGATTGGGCAGGGAGTGCAGTGGAAAAAAAGATCACCTTCGGGTGTTGCTTCAATTTGGGATCTTCCACAGTTTCCTGGTGTAGTAGGAAACAAACTTCTATGGCTTTGAGCATAGCATAATCAGAGTGAATTTCATTAAGTATGTTAGTATGTGAAGCAGTGTGGCTTCACAAGATCCTTGTAGATTTATCTGAACTTGTGATGGATTCCACCGTTATTCATTATGGTAACCAAAGTTGTGTGAAGATCTCAAATAATCTAGTGTTTCATGACAAATCGAACCACATTGCAATCAAGTACCATTACATCCAAGACATGGTGCCGAGGAAAGAAGTATTGGTGCAATACCTTCCTACAGATGAGCAGGTTGCTGATGTTCTTACCAAATCAGGGCGAAGTTCAAGTACTTCCATGATAGAATTGGTGTGGCAAAGAATGCCTCCATCACTGAGAGGGAGTGTTGATGTTTGTAGCTTCCTGAGACATTCTCCAGATTGTACTCCTCTATGACTAAGTTGAGTTGATCTGTGATGACACTTATCCGAGAAGGGAGAAGTTTGTTTGGGCTTATAGCCCAACATCCCTTGTGGAGAGCACATGAGGACACGTCCCATGTGGAGAGCACATTAGGATATGTCAAGGGAGTTGACCCTTGACGTCACACACTATGGGAGTTGACCCTAGTGTTTCTAGAGGGTGTATCCTCTAGAAGTCCACATGGGAGTGCCATGTGTGACAAACATTCTCTAGATCATACTCCTCTGTGAATTGAGTTGAGTTGATCTGTGAGGAAACTTGTTCGAGAATGGATAAGTGGGACACTTATTCGAGAAGGGATAAGTGAATTTGGGCTTATAGCCCAACGTCCCATGTGGAGATAACATGAGGACATGTCAAGGGATTTGACCCTTGACGTTAAACACTATGGGGAGTTGACCCTAAGTGTTCCTAGAGGGAGTAGTCTCTAGAAGTCCACATGGGAGTGCCATGTGTGACAAAACTTTTTCTACTATGGTGGTTGTGTACCACTGGCGGAGACTGCGGGTCTTTGGAAAGTAGTTGTGTACTACTATGGAAATATGCCTCCCTAGCTAAGAGGGAGTGTTGATGTTTCAACATCGGGAAGAACTTCTCCTAGATTGGGCTACAAACCAAGGGAGATATGATACATTTATCATAAAGGTGCACTTGTGGTAAATGGGCCCAGACGTAGTCCTTCCTTGATCATGACAAGGAATAATATGGACTCGAGGTGCTTGAAGTGATTTCCACTTGTCAGTTATCATCATAATGACATTCACTCACAGGTGTGTACTTGTGGTGAAAGATCTTGGTGTGGTCTTTTTCCTAGTCATGGTGATTTGACAAGGAATAATAAAGACTCAATATGCTATATGTTATTACATGCAGACCTAGAGTGAGCCTGATCTTAGAGAGAGTTAATTGGCTCAGAGGGAGAGTCGCAGAAGGATTTTCTCCTCGGTTCATGTGGGAAAGAGATGTCTCCCAATACTAACATACAAGTGTCATGAGTCTAGGGTGAAGTTTGTATAATTCAAAGACAAGCTTGGAATGATGTAGAATGTCTCCCTCGTTGAGAGGGAGTGTTGATGTTTGGACAACATCGAGAAGACATTCTGTTAGAATAATAATTAATAATATAATTATTGATTATTAAATATTAAATATCATATATAATAAGTAAATGATAATACTAAATAGTTATTGGTTATTCAAGGGATGCATACTTTCATGGATGGTCACCATATTTTCCCTATATATGGAACACTCATCATTGTAATAATATATCGATAATATCTTATATGAAGAAAAACAACAGTTATGTCTGTAGGAAGCCATGGTAATCCTGAAAGGATTGGTCGAGGAGGAGACCAAAGGTGGAAAAACACCACCATAAACACCAAATAGAAGACAAGATAACCATAAAAGAAGAGATTAATGAAGGTTACCTGAATGTGCAGTTGGTCACCAAGAGAGACATCTTAGAACATAGCACAAAGAGGCTCGAGAAGAGAAAGAACTTGAGAAGGAACAAGTGACAAGAATGCTCATAGAGCACGATGCAATGAACATAGGTGTTCGTGAGCACATGCTGAAGAGAAGAAGAAACATGAGAGATTTTCTTGAAGAAAATGGAAAGCTCGTCCATGATTTTGATGATCAACTTGAAACAGAGAAGACCTGGATCCAGAATGGAGTAATAATGGGCTACAAATTGGTACTTACTAGAAAGAAACTGACACTGGTAAGGGGAGATCGTTGGGGGAATATTTAGAAGATAAGGGAATCCCTTGTGTAGAGGAAATCTAGTTAATAAACTACCTGATAAACCTCTAGAGACCTTGAGCTCAGTAGGAAGGGGGAAAATTCTGCTATTGTCCGAGGAGGAAGGAGAGTAACCTTCTTATATCATCCTAAGCTTGGAAACCAACTGAATCATTCCCCTTGTAGTATCATGTCTTGGAATGAGGGTGGCGTACTATAGGAAGGCACTCTATAGTATGGAATAACGTTGGGAGGAAAGGCGTCCTCTATCAGTCAGTTGGTGTGGGTCATTTCCTTGATAAGGTAAGTGTTTAACTTGACTTGTTAAATTGTGCATGAATTTTCTGAACTTGTGTTTGTCTAAATTAAATGGGAAATGTGAATGCTTATAATCAATGGATTGAATCCTTGAATACATGATAAACGATTGACATGGTTCTTATGTAATCCGTTAAATTATGAGAATGGACATGCATGAGCAGTCTGTATCCCAAATAATCTTGCATTCATGAGAGGAAAGTTTATAGGATATGGAAAAAATGTTCATTGCACAATGGCCTGAGTGCTTTGGTGTAGGGACGGGGGTTCCTGTGAGAAATAAAGGGCTGTGTGTCCCGAGGGGAACCCATTCCTTGATTGGAAAGCTTGCAATATATGCAGGATATTCCTTGTTATGAATATAAAAAAGCCTTTTATGGTCTTAGAATTGTTTTCCGACTCATGAATATATTGTCAGAGTCTTGTAGAACTCTGAAATGGGATAATTCCCAAAGTCAGACCTTTAAAACTAGTAGAAAACCCTAAGTTGAATCCCGAGAGTTTACAACTGTCGATTTGGTAGGATGGGTAGATCTCAACCCTTCATTGGGAAAGACATCATCATCAGGAGCAATCGAGTACTAGGACTTATGTGAAATCCGACAACGATGACGAAACCATTAATATGAGATGAGGACCATTGATCGATCGGGAGTGACCTCGACAAGATATGGGCCATTGATGCCCATCATATTGTCGTCAAGAATGGAAGGGTCATGATATTGGGTGATGGGGGTCGAGGGATTGCTGATGAAGACGATGGTCTTGAAAGGAAATGAGAACCGTTGATCAGTGTTTAGGCGAGATATGATCTCTGTCGTAGATTGTTGTAGGTCCCAATTAAGTGACAAAGGGGATGATGATGTCATGTTGAGCATGGAAGCCAATGTGTCCCTAAGGGTGACATATGTCAGGAGTGGAATGGTTGATGGAAAATAGTAATCCCATATCAGGGTTGGAAGCTCTTATGGCTTCGATAGCAATTTAGACCTTTAGATCTAGACGCCATCAGATCTTAGCCATTTGTTGGAGAATGTCAAGCATGGGTCTAGAAGTGAGGATAGGAACATGTGCTGATGATAATTAGGTGTTGGTTGAAAGGTGGGCGAGATAAAATATTAGCTGTGTATCCTTACTAGAGGAGAGGTTAAGGCATGGCTGTTAATCACCGTACAAGTTTTAGGTGACAATGAGATCTAAATAGTTTCTTGCCAGGTTTTGAGAACCGTTGGATTTGAAATTGCACTAGTTAGCGACATCGTCATTGGAACTTTTGGTTGGGGTGATTTAGGGCTCCTGAGGAGTAGAATCGTGATGAATATGAAAACAGGCCCAAGTAATCAGGGTTGTTGATCTAGGAAGATGTTGAGCCTGGTGGAAGAAGCCACATTGGTGCCACATAAGATGGTACAAGCGGTAGGAAGTCACGTGGATTCCATGTGGTAGTAAGATGGATTTTGATGATGAGAGCCTAAAAAACTTTAGAAGGCTGTAACTTTAGATCTAGATATCATATTTAGGCATGGTCATAGTCATTGGAAAGCTATCGATGAGCAAATTCCATGTATGGATCTTGTTTGTAAAGAAGATTTGAGTTTGAGAAGGATACATTTTAACATCCCACCAGCCTAAGAGAGGATTAGGGGGTCGTGTGTGCTACATTGTTCCACCAGGATGTGAGATCCTCGTCCTTTGTCTTTTCCTACTAGAACAAAAAGACAAGAACAAGATGATGACCTTTTTTGATGGAGCCTAAGTTGGTTACAAGGGTCAGTTCCTAGATGGTTTGCTTTAAAAAAATACCTCATTCACCACCATAGACACCATCAAAGGAAAAGGCTCAAGCATTTGGCCAAATGAATCCCATATCCATCACTTCCATTGGGGACTGCTTGAATCCTTCTTGGATGTATGTCAAGTTGCAACAATAGCCCAAATAGATTATTTACTCTTACTCAAACATGACTACAACCACGACTTGATTCGATGCTTTGGTTTGTCTGTGATGATGATTTTCTCTTACTCAAAATTTCAGCCATTACCACATGAAGTAGTTGGCTCGAGGACGAGAAAAGTAGTAGTGGTGGGGACCAATTGGCAGCCAAAGTTTTGGGTTAATCTCATGCGTGCACAAATGAAGTTGTGTGTTCCCATTCCAATTTTGTGCACGACTAAGCTATTGCATGAAGAATGAAAAGAAGTGCGCGCCATATTTAGTTTTGATATTGCGTGCCAAGCCTAAAGTATACCAAGTGCGTGTCGACCCAATTTTTGTCAATTGTGTTGGAAATCAAGAAGACACAAGCCATAATCAAGAAGAATCATTGGGAAATATCCCCAAATGATTACTACCAACAACACAAGGGAATGTGGAAAAACCATAGGATGAGTTGGCCATGTAGTTAGGATTGCCATGATTTCATAAAGGCTATGTGGACTATAGGAAGATGCATGAAGCACGTGAGGCAATTTTTTAGAAGAGCGAGTGGAGCAGAGCTAAAAGGGACAGAGCTCTGGAGAAGAGATGGATATAAAAGGCAACAAGTATGCCCAAGACAAGGTTGATGTCGGTTGTAATTGAGTCATTGAGTCACTGTTGTTGTCCGGTGTGGAAGAGCTTGCTCAGAGTCTCTCTTACATTGTAATGTCTGCAATCATGTGTTTGAGTATATCATATGTTTAAGGTCTAGCAGAATGCGCATGATGCAATATATTGTATATCTGGAATCTTATCCAAAGAGACATAGAATCTGTTTTTGTTTTATATGCTTTGCTTAATGTATTCTTGTGTTGTGATAGAATGACAATGATAATAAAGATGTAGTGATTCTAATATACCCTATGTTCTTTATGTGGTATTTGGATATGTGTGTGTATTGTGTTACTTATTAATAACAATAAATTTTCAGCCATGGAATGTATGAGTTCCAACCTAGATGGAGTTTTGTGTGTTTAGTCCTTCATCACCATCACAAGACTAGATGGTATATGTGATCCTCATTGTGTCTTGGGTGAGACCTTCTTCATCCTTGGCTAAGGATTGATATGTCGATGCTTTGGGGTTTTTGTTGGTAAACTCTAGACGAACCTTGGGTCTAAACACCCCAACGTTAAGAAGGATGCACACAAACATGAAAGGGGCCAACAATATCATGCATGATATATGGGGAAAATACAAAAAAATGAATCCATTATTTAATATTATCCATCAAAATTGCAGACAATTCTTTTTCCAACAATGAACCCTCTTAAAAGAATATTAATAGTCTTGGCTGGAGTTGAATAAGTATTAACATGTAGAACAAAGCATAATGTCTTATTTTGTGTAGATTACTTTGCATTTAGACATAGAGAAGAGATTCAATTTGAATATGGAATTAGAAGAACTATCCAACAAACATGGAATTAGAAGAGAAAAAATGAAACATTTGTGTGGATTTTCTGTTAAAAAATAATTTGAGGCAAAGTGATAGTTCACTTTAGTAGAGGTTATTGGATTGAAATTTTTGATAGGGGGGTCTGCGGTTTTTCTCTTGGTTGGTTTCCCGACCCCGCGGCCTTTGGTTATGCAACAAGTTACGGTTCTTGACCAATTTCTCTCTATGTGAAATTTTTGAGACATGGTTTTTCAATAGGCTCTTTGGCATGCAATGGAGGTATATGATATGGACTTTGGGGACAATGATCTTACCCCCAATGATATTTTTCGTTCGGATATGGAATTTATTTCCATGTAGAGGGACTCGTGGGCTCTCACTTCAGTCGAGGATTCTAGGTTGTCGATGGGGGCATGTGGCACCTTAGTGATCAAAGTAGAGTTAGGAGGTACAATAGACCCATGTGTCATGTAGGGTGGTAGATCATTTTCTCATTCTGGTATTTACTTTGATGTTATTCTCTTGTTGTGTGAAACTGCCTTGGTCTCCTCTCCTCGATAGTATTTCCTTTCCCCTTGTATGGTTCCCCCTCTCCTGGAAGTCGATGCACCCATGGTCCAAGAGCCTTTTCTTTCAAGCCTCCTTCCTGTAATGAAATTTTTTTATGCATTAAGGAATTTAAATATAGAGTTGGAATGGTGGTCAGGGAGGATTTTTCAATGGAGAATTCTTTGGAGCTTCTAGGTAAAAAAACGGTTGGGCGCTTCCGTGGGAAGACTATCTGCCCTGAAATTATGGAGCAATGGCTTGATGTTTCTTGGACGCCAGTCCTGGGGTATAGGCATGTCTTTCAAGTTCTAGTCAAGGGATGGTTATTTTTCAAGTTCAAATCCCTGGAATATTTTGCAATCAATTCTTGAGAAGGATTGGATCTAGAGTCCCTCGGGCTTATCCCTTCAAGAATGGATAGTCCACTCTGACCCTAGTAGTGAACCAATCTCTTCTTTGGTATAACAGATTATCCTTCTTGGGCTGCCATTTTTTTTTTTCTGGAACAAATAAGTTCTGTATTTTATCAATAACAAGGTGGGGAGGTTCATCATGATGGAATATTAAATCGGATTGTATATGGGCTTGGTTGTAGGTGGAGGTTGAATTGAAGGTGGACTTGCTGAAAGAAATTGAAATGATAGCAGAGGGTCGTTCATGGATGCAAAATATTGATTATTTTCAAGTCCCATTTAGATGTTATGGGTGACATCAGACCAGGAACACATTCGATAGGTGTCCATCTCCTCCCAGGAAGAGGGTGCCTTCCAAAAAAATTTGGAAGCATAATGCGGTGTTCACACCAGTGTGCAAAGAGAACATGTGACGTGAGGAGCATACTACGCAAATAGTCTTCTGACAAGGTGGCAACTCAGGATGTATCTAAATCATTTCCAAAGTCAAATGTGTATTCATTGGGTAAGTTCCTTTTTCTCCCCCTCCTTTCCTTCAAATCCCTAGGTTTCAGCTAAGGCTTATGTCTCTTCTATTCCTGGTCCATATTTGTCTCCCGCCCTGCCCTCTCTGGCATGGTCTTATTCTCTCTACTCATGTCCCAAGTCGATAGTTAGTATGAAGGTGGATGAAAAATTGCATGAGAAGGTTCTACTTTATGAAAACCCTCTCCCTATCCCTCTTCCTTCTGACTTGGATACAAACGCTAGTCTCGAGGAACTGTCTTTGATTAAATCAGAGGCTTCAGAACATTCCATACCTAAAAGTCAATTAATCCCTCTCGGTTCTTTGTATATCTTCTCCAATCCCATAAAATTCCAAAAGAGGACAATGTTATTAGTGGATGTATGAATTTAGAAAAGGTGGTTGGATCCTAGGCGGGACGTAAATCACATCTTTCTCTGGCACAATTGAAAGCCAAGAAGGATATATAGAATGGAAAACAAGAAACTATTCTTCAGGCCCTTAGAGCAAGGAATTCCCACTCTAAGCATAAGCCATAATTTTCATTTCATTCAATGCTCGTGGCATCAAGAGTGCCTCCAAAATGCCAACCCTCAAACGTCTGGTGAGTTCTTGCGATCTAAATGTAATTTTTCTTCAAGAAACCATGTGTGATGGCTCTAAGGCTGTGTAGTCTCTCTCTCTCCTTAGCTGAAAGTCTGTTCCTTCTACTCTCTTGACTCAGATTTACACTATGGGGGTCTTGTTCCATCCTAGAGTCCTAAAATAAAACTCATCTCTTCCTCATTGTTGAATTCAAGAATTCCGGTGGATTAGGAAGTTCGGGACATGGGCTATTATTTTTGGTTTATCAATCTCTACGACCATTATGCATATAAAAATCTCTTATGGGATGGCATGTCTTCCTCAACAATCCTTTCAGGATACAATGTCATCCAAGGGAGTGATCTCAACTTCACCCTCTCTCTCAAGGAAGTTTGGGGTTTGAATCACCACAAGGATCTTTTGGAAGGCTTCTTTTTGCACCTCTTGGAATATTTTCAGCTAATTGATCTTGAGCTGCCAAACATTATGACGATGTGGAGGAATGGTAGGAAAGGGGAGGAAGGAGTCTCTAAATGGATAGACATATTCTTGATCTCATAATGCCTTCTGGAATGGCCTTGGTGCATTAAATCTTGGATTTTCTTGAAGCTGGAATCTATTGAGAAAAAGTTGTCTACACCTCTTAAGTTCAACCACATATGGTTAAAGGAGGAAGAATATAGTAATTTAATCCTTTATACTTGGAACCATCTTCATGATGAATTAAGAGTGTCATACATGTAGTAGTTCCATGATAATATTCTGAAAGTAAAAAAGTTGATGAAAGAGTGGGTGTTGAAATTCAACTAGCATTCACAAGAATAGCTCAAGGAGGTGGAGTCGAAGATCGATTCCCTTTTCAAGTCCAACAACTCCAACATATTTTTCGATGAGGAGGATTCCTCCTTGAAGAATATGATGGCCCTTAGAAAATATTTTTTGGCTAAGGAAGAAGCTACTTGGAGGTTAAAAATATGTCTGGTCTGGCTGGCAGAAGGTGACAACAATACAAAGTTCTTTCACAAATATGCCAACTTCTATAAAAACCTTAACATGATTTTGGAGGTCTCCAATCAAGATGGGAGTTAGGATATGTCTTTTTAGGAAAAAACAAAGGATTCTGTGATCCACTTCAATGCCTTATTCAAATATTCAACCAGACAAGTTGTCATATCAGGGAAATGTTAGAAGTCCTTAGAATTTTCCCAAAGAATATCACTAAAAATATGAATGATTCATTGGAAGAAGAGGTCATGAAAGCTGAGTTGGAAGAATCCCTCTTCTCAATGAAATGAAGAAAAATTGATGGGATGATCGACTTATCAGTTGAATTTTATACTGGTGTTTTCGAGCTTCTGAAAGAGGATCTTCTAAAGGTGACGCGTGAATCTAAATGTAGTGGAAACGTCTTGGGGGTGATGAACTCTACATTCTTTGTGTTTATGAATAATAAAAAAGAAGCAGTTTCCTTTGAGGATTTTTGTCCTATCTCTTGTTTAATGTAGCGTACAAAGTGCTTTAAAAAATATTAGTGAACATGCTAAAACCTATCCTCGGTGAAATCATATCCGAGGAACAATTTAGCTTCCTTTTCAAGAGGAAAATTCACGATGCAATAGCCCTTACACAAGAAGCTATGCACTCAATCCAAACTTCTAAGATCCCTTCAGTTATGCTTAAATCAGAATTATCCAAGGCATACGACAAAGTGAACTAGACTTTCCTTAACAATGGTTTTAGTCCAATTGGGAATGAATATAGTAGCCTTATGTCAACTAGATTCTTGGGTGTGTCCAATATGATTCTTTTGTGGTATTGATCAATTGATATAGATTTATGAGCAGAATGAAATGAATATCAAACTGAATACAATAACACAAAGATACAAAGAACAACAACAGATATCCAATGAACAATAACTTCTATTGAATAAATAAAATAGGTTGAAACTGTAAAATTGCAGAACTGAAACAACTTGCTTAAATGGTGGTAGTTATCTCTGAGAAGAGATGTGGCTGCTACGTGCATCTGTCTGAAAAGAATGATTGTTGAGCCTCTAAATTGACATCCCCACTACCCTATTATACTCCTCATCTATACCTTTTTGGCTTACCTAAGCTTGGATAAATGACAAAGAACACTACCATTAGCCATTGATGAGGTCATAAGGTAAAGTATAATTAATTCATGCATTTTTGTGGTTTATTGAGCTAGGAGACTCATTTTTTCATGTATTAATGTTTTAATTTTCCATGTGTAACCTTTGACCTCTAGATGAGTCCAGCCTTTCTGTACCAGCTCAACCATCCGATACTTATGCACCAGATTGCCACTGTCCGAATCCGGTACCAAGCGCACCTTCCATTCAAATCCGGTACCGAATCTCACCTGTCGCGATCCGATACCAATGGCCTTAGACTGTCGCAATCCGGTACCAACCACTTGTGCACTGTTCGGATTCAGTACCATTTGCCGAATCTCACTTGTCACGATCCAATACCAATATAGGAAGCATAATATACCAATTTTAGCTCCAGATCGTACTAAAGATAATTGTTGGATGTTTGCTGAATCATTAAAGATCTAGCAAGGTTATGATAAGCTTGTTTGTTTATTGCTTCATCCTCATACACTTCGTGTCATGAGGATGAAGCTTAAAATATGTAACCAAATATATACATTTGACAATTGACTGATTTGCTAAAGATTTCACCTCCTTGTGTTTCACGACTAAGATTGTTTAAATAGTCATGGCAAGGATGGTGGAAGTAGTAGAGAGTTAGTATAATCTAGCATGTGAAGTAGCGTTACATATTGTAGAACACATTCTGAGTTGAAGTTTAATAGAAGGATGTCATTTATTTCCAGGTCTTGATCATTTATGAATGAATGTGAGTTGAGTTGTTAGCATAGTTTAATTCTTTGTTTTGAAATTTAAGTAAGAGGATTGTGTTGATTCAAAGAAATCTTACTGTAGACTCCAATCACTGACCTGTTGAAGCAGCAAAGTCCCACCGCCCAACAAAGGTCATCATCCTTATATATTAGTGTTAGTAGTTGATTTCAATAGTATAGATGTTAGATTAGTTGAATCTTGATTCTTTCAGATGATAACAATATAGTTTAGACTAGGATTTCGATTATATGATTGTTTGGAGATCTTTACTTACTCTGTTTTGCATATGTTTTGTTTTTGTTTTTATGAATTTGATTTTGTTTCATGGACATAAATGTTGGCAGCAGTAGTCAGACATATTTGAAGGAGAACTAGTGAAGTTTACAACAACACATTGTGAACCACAACATACTCAGTATATTGACTATTGAACTACCCATGCTATGTCTTGATGATTGATGTGTGATTTCCCTTTCAGAAGTGTGATTGCATAATTCGTTTTCTAGGTCATATAGCATAGTTGATCTATCAAAGAACTCCATCTCATATTTGCATGTGCCATAATGGAGTAGATAGCCCCTCTGTGAAAGACAACCAAAGTGTGTTTTGATTTGCTAGTTTGTTTTGTTTCCAGCATGCATAATCTAGAATAGTTCTATACTCATGACATTAGAATTACCTTTCTTACTGGTGTCTTGCAACTCTATTGATTACGAATCCTGGATTGATAATTAATGAGCACATTATACGAAACATATAAGTAGCACACCATTTTGGCGCCATTGCCGGGGAGTTGCAAATGGTAGGAAGTGATTTTTAGCTTAGATTGTTTGCATAGTTTTTGAATTATTTTAAAGGCTTCTTGAGGGAGGAGGATGAAACATTTAAGACGTGAGTGAAGAGCCATGCGGCCACTAGAGTGGGGTTCTCCGAAGCCAGGTTTCCTTCTTACCTTCTAGATAGAATTAGGATTTCAATTCAATTAAGAATCAAATTTCCATTTTATGCATAGATATAGAGATAATAAAGGTAGATTTGTAAGCTCTAAAGATTCAAAAACAACCCCCCCCCACTAATCCAACTGACACTGGTGCAGGAAAAATTCCACCAGGAGAAAGTTCAAGGGGAGCCAGCGAGGCTCCAGAAGAAGAACCTAAAATAGAAGAATCAGCGTTGGGGCAGGCAGAACGTGAATCTGCTGAACATTCAGGAGACACACAAAATCTAGTTTCTAAACCATCTATCAGTGGAATGGAAAAAGAAGAAGGAAATGAAGCCACTGAGACTGAGACCTTTGGGTTTCCAATCTTGGATATTTCCAGAAACATCAACATGAAGAATATCCCACTATCATCGTTACCCACTTTCATAGGTATGTCTACTGAAGATCCATATTTATTTTTATTCGAGCTTGACATATTATGTAGAAGCTATAAATACTTATATGATGCCCAAAAACTTAAGCTCTTTCCATCTACAATGAAAGATTTAGCGTTAAGATGGTTCATGAGCTTAGGAGAAAATACAATCCTCTCTTGGGATCAGATGAAAGACACATTTTTACGGAAATACCAAGACTATTGTAAGGATAATGCTAAAAATGACATTTTTAAAATGCAACAAACAGAAGATGAAAGCCCCGAAGACTACTTAGAAAGGTTCTTATACAACTACCAGAAATCAAAATTATTCACCATAGACCCAGCTGTAGTAAGAACCATATTTTTGAAGGGTATTAGAGATGTATGCATAGAAGTTTTAAATTTGTTAAGTTCAAGAGATGTGCACCAAAATCCTTTTGCAAAGATTGCAGATTACTGTAGAAGATACTCAAGAGGACAAGCTAAAACATGAAAAGAACCAAGAGATTCTTTTAGCAGAAATACAAGACAAAGCTTAGGAACTGTCACCAGAATTGAGTTAGGAAACTTATTAGAGAACTTTAAAACAAACATCTTGAGCACAATCAGTAACCAGTTAGATACCCTAAAATTGAAAAAGAAACAAGAAGAAGAGTCTTTTTTAGCAATCTTCTGTCCTAGATGCCGAAAGAAGCATGGTGAGAAAGAATGTACATTAAATGTCATAGAAATTTGTGGCCTGTGTACACTAGAGCACCCCACATCTGAGTGTCCAACTTTGCTTGAACTACAAGCCATGTATAGGGGAGGAGGAGTCTCACAAGAACAATCATACCCTTCCAGAAGACCTTGGAGAGCACAAAACCCCAATGCATTTTATGACCCTAATGCACAATATCAACAACAACAATGGGGTCCTTCCCCAATGACCTATCCACAATGAACACCTCAACAAGCTCAAACTCAACCTTGGCAACAAGGTTGGAGGGGTTCTGTCTATGGGAATCCCTCTTACCCTACATATCCATAGTATCCTGCAAACATTTCCCAATTACTACCTGGATTTAACCCACCACAGATGCAATATTTACTCCCACCTCCTATACAACAACAATTTACAACCCCTTGAACCCTAACCAGCATCAACAAGTACCTATAAATTTCAATCAACAACCACAAAACCAAGCTGCCCACAACCCTTCCAGACCAACAACAATCCCTGCCCAACCAATCCCTAACCTCGATAATCAACCCACCCACCCTACGCAGAATACATAAGTTCAAACCTTTCCCACCTATGAAATTCAACTACGATCAGGTAAAGCTGTAAATCAATCAAATCTTGTAGTAATAATTCAGGAAAAAAATGATAATCATTCTGAGGAAGAAAACACTCAAACCACCCCTGCAAAAGAAGAGACTTCCCCTCCTATTCCAATCACTTCTCAGTCTGTACGAGTACCTCAATAAGTTAATCTTCCACCCTACCCCGAAAGACTATTAGTGAAGAAACCTGACCCACCCTTGCACAAAGATATAGAGTATGAATTATGAAATGTATGTATAAAACTACCTCTGCTGCAAGCCATTAAGGATATCCCCATATATGCCAAAATCATAAGGCATCTTTGCCTTAAGAAACCAGGAAGGAAGAAGAAGGAAACTCCCCTTGTTTAGGTGGTGGGGCAATTATCTGAATTTATTTCTAAAATGCCATACAAATATAATGAACCTGGGAACCCAGTAGTCACTGTTGAAATTAATGGTATTTATTTACCAAACACACTCATTGATTTGGGTGCAACAATTAATGTAATGACTTTTGACACTATGTAAAAGCTCCAAATCAACCAGTTAAGACCAACTCAAACCATGATAGAGTTGGTAGATAAGTCAGTCATTAGCCCTGTTGGAAGTCTAGATGATGTCATAGTCACTCTAGCTTCTTGGGAATATCCAGTAAATGTTTTAGTCATCTATTCTAAATCATCATCCAAACCAGGACACCCTCTAGTTCTTGGTTGTCCTTGGCTGGCCATAGAAGATGCCTTTATCAGTTGTCGGTCCGGTGAGATGACTATATCCAATGGAACACATAGCCAAAAGCTTGTCCTCTTTCCTCCTGCCCAACCGACATAGGAAATACCTGTCTGGTTAGAAAACCCTTATGGAGAAGAAGATTGCATCAAACCCCTGTTAACACTTGAATAGGTAAAAGGAATGTAAGAACAATCAGTTGAACAAGTCTTAAGTTTATTTTTGGCTGATACAAATTGTATTGAACATATGAGGTCTTTTGTAGAGTTGTCACACATTTTCAGTTCCGAATTTCAACAAACTTGGCACCCTGATATCACTCAATTATATACTTTATCACCAACTCCCTCAGAGAAGGAAGAAAGTACTGAACTTGTTGAGATTAGCCCAGGAAAACCCTTGTATATCAACTCTAGTTTGGAACCAGAACAAAAGAGACAAGTAATTGAAATGCTCCAAAGACGATTTTATGCCTTTGCATGGGATTATGCAGACATGAAAGGCATTCACCCTAACACATACACACATCATATCTACACTAATGACCAAATTAGACCAGTTAGAAAGCCTCAGCAAATGATGAATCCAACCCTTAAAGATATTATAAAAGAGGAAATGCAAAAACTTCTTCAAGCCAATATCATATACCCCATTTCATATAGTCAATGGGTGTCTCCACTTGTCATAGTTCCCAAGAAAAATGGTAAGTGGAGAATATGTGTAGACTTCAGGGAGTTGAACAAAGCCACCCATAGGGATTATTTTCCCTTACCATTTATTGATTAGGTGTTGGATACCTTGTCCGGAAAGAAGTATTTTTCGTTCCTAGATGGGTTTAGTGGTTGTAACCAAATACAAATAGCACCCGAAGACCAGAAGAAGACCACTTTCACCTGCCCATGGGGAACCTATGCTTATAGGGTTCTTCCTTTTGGACTTTGCAATGCCCCAACCACTTTACAAAGGGCTGTCCTAGCCATTTTCTCTGATTTGACCAATGATTGCGTGGAAGTCTACATGGATGACTTTACAGTCCATGGAAAAGACTTCTAGGAAGATTTGACCAGTCTAGAAAAAGTCTTGATTAGGTGTAAGGAAACTAATATTTCCATAAGTAATGAAAAGTCAAAGATGATGCTCACTGAAGGTATTATTTTGGGACATCACATCTCTAGTTCTGGAATGAGAGTTGATCCGACAAAGATTCATATTATCACACAAATCAGAATACCTTCCTCACAAAAGGAAGTTCGTAGCTTTTTAGGGCATGCTGGCTACTATAGAAGATTCATTCTGAATTTTACAAGCCTAGCTACCCCTTTATTCAAGTTATTATCTAAAGAAGCCAAATTTAAGTGGGATGATGAATGCCAAATATCTTTTGAGATTCTAAAACAAAAATTGTCAAATACCCCTGTATTAAGAGGATCAAATTGGTCCCTTCCTTTTCATATTTGTACCGATGCCTCAGACATAGCTCTTGGGGCAGTTCTTGGACAAAGGGAAAATCAAATGCCTTATGCTATTTACTTTGTCAGTAAAAATATGTCTCCAACTAAAGTTAATTATACGGTCACATAAAAAGAATTGCTAGTTGTGGTCGATGCTATCAATCAATTTAGACACTATATTACATGATATCAAGATTTTGTACACACTGATCATTCAACTATCAAATTATTAATGAACAAACCTGTAACAAATCCTAGAGTTACAAGATGGATTTTATTATTACAAGAGTTCAATATCAACATTATTGATAGACCTGATAAGGATAATCTTGTGGTTGATTTCTTATCTAGAATGATTCATCTGGGAGATAATGCACCAGTAGAAGTTAACTTTCTTGATGAAAATTTGTTTGCTATTTCTACATTCACTCCTTGGTATGTATATGTAGCTAACTATCTTGTGACAGAGAAGATGCCTCAGAAATTGTCTCCTAGAGAAAAACATAAAGTAATTCAGCTAAGTGCAAACTACATGTGGCACGATGATTGTCTCTACAAAACATGACTAGATTTGGTAATCATGAGATGTGTAAGGGAAGATGAAATTCATGATATTTTGTAGGCCTTCCATGATGGTCCTTGTGGATGAAACTTCGCAGACAAGAGGACCACTTATAAAGTTCTGCAATCTGGTTATTATTGGCCTCATATTTTCAAAGATGCTAAAACCTATGTATCCAATTGTGATGAATTCCAACGAATGGGTAAGCCTACTGCACAAGACCAAATGCCACTTCAATCCCAAGTAGTCATTGAGCCTTTCGAGAAATGGGCATTAGATTTTGTAGGGCCCATTAACCCTGTATCTAAAAAGAAAAAGTACATACTTGTATGTACTGACTATGTGACTAAGTGTGTTGAAGCAAAAGCTTTACCAGCTGCAAGTGAACAATCAGTGGTAGATTTCCTTTTTAATGACATCTTTACTAGATTTGGTGTACCTTGAGAAATTGTGACTGATCAGGGAACTCAATTTATCTCTAATCTAGTCAAAGATGTTACAGAACAGTACCAAATTAAACACAGGAAATCTACACCTTACCATCCACAGGAAAATGGACAAGTAGAATCTACCAACAAAGTTATTGAGTCCATTCTTACCAAAACAATACAACTACACCACAAGGACTGGGTTGACAGATTAATAGAAGCCTTATGGGCTTATAGAATCACCTGGAGGAATACAATAGGACATACACCCTACGAGTTGGTGTATGGGAAGCAGGTACTTCTCCCCATAGAATTCCAGATCAAAACCTTCAGGACTACAGTACAAGTTGGCATGAACTTGGATGAAGCCCAGCAACAAAGACTCTTGCAGCTTAATGAGTTGGACAAAATCAGGTAGGAAGCACTTCAAAGAACCACCCTCATTCAAGAGTAGAGAACAAAATAGAATGACAAGTATCTCAAAAAGAATTTTTTTTAACAAGGAGATTGGCCCCTGTTGTATGACAACAGATTCAAAAACTTCAAAGGTAAGTTAACTACTCGTTGGATGGGACCTTACGAAATTGACACTTTCTATGATAATGGTTCAATTAGGATAAAGACAATTGATGAACAACAGACACCACTACTTGTGAATGGTCACCGGTTGAGAATTTATAACAAATCCCTATCAAAAGAGGAATTTTTGACTCGTATACTACATAATTCAGATATGCAGGTGATCAGTAAGGAAGGAGACCTTCCTACTGATCCACATTGATTGATTGGTTTATTTTTAAACTTTTGTACATAGGTGTGGATTGTGTTTTGTTAATAAGCTGAAGGTAACAATGGATTCTTACCTCCTTTTGTTTTACTTTCACATTTTATCTTTGAAAGTAGATTTCTATAATTTATTTGATCCTTCAAGAACTTTCTAAACATCAGTTTGTAGGCATCAACAATACTTTGTTTTGCTCCGGTACCAGAAATCCTGTTTTGGTCCGGTACCAACAGTCCTGTGCTGGTTTGGTACCAGAAGTCTGTCCTTATATGGTACTACTAGGACACATCACCTAATTGACAAGGAATGCTACACAATATTATGTCAATTAATATGAAGTATGAATCCATGTAGAAACCACTTAAGCTGGAACCAAGAAGCCGAATGCAGCATCAAATGGCATCCCTTATGAAGCAAAAATTTCTTTTGGTTATGTTGCTGACTAAAGGGAAGTATCTTTAATTTCTTTTGGTTCTGTTGCTAAAAGGAAGAATTTTTAATTTCTTTAGGTTCTATTGCTTGACAAAGAAGACATAATCTTTACCTATGATTGTTAAAAGAACCATGCTTAATATGCTTCAAAGTCTAGAGGTTGCCTTTATCCAGTATTTCAACATGATTAAAGGGATAAACACTATATTAGCCTACAAGTAACTATCTCACCCTAACTAGACTTCAATAGTATTCATTGGATTATCTTTTCTAAAGAGTAACATATGAGTATATGAACACTCTCTGTCAAGGGCACACTAGGAATTTTTTTATGGAAGAGGATGTATCAATACCCTAAGGTAACTTTAGGTCATTCTCTTATGGACAAAATCAGAAAAAATTATACATCTGGATCCAATGTGCAATGCAAAAGTTTATTTTTCCTCCAAACAAATCTTTAAAGACATCCAAATAAGAGAATACACCTTCCAACCCAATACCATCCCAGCCTATAAAAAGGTTTTTAGACGAGCCTCCCCTGTCACCATGTAAAAGCACTCTTTAATAAAAATTGAAATAGGTGACTATGGACAAGAAGCCTCTGATGGAAAAAGGGTTTAAGAGACTAACCCACCGGGATACTGAACAGGTCTGCTGGCAGTGGGTACCAGTCTGTGGTATGACTAGGAAAACCCATTAGGGTACTGAACAGGTTTGTTGGCAATGGGGCATTCTTCTTGGGGAAGGGATGTCTCTCACTAATTATCACAACTACCCCACCGGAGTACTGAACAGGCTTGTTGGAAGTGGGTTCTGGTTGAGAAATGTCTCATCTATACTTGTCTGATTGAAAAATCTACTTTTGTCATCTAAAAGATGAACACTACAAGCAAAGCTCATTGTTAACATTTATGAGATACAACTCCAGATCAATAAACAAAGATAATTATTACAAGCAAATGTCCATTTGATAATTACCCTAAGTCAACCTTACCGGTCTGACATCTAAAGCCTACATTACCTAAGAAGGAAACTTCTTAAGAGTGAATCCCTAACTAGGGAGTCTAATCTACTTATACTGTGAAATTTATCCATAACATCTACTGATAGTAAATCTCTAAAGCAAGTTAGGTTGGATCTGTTCTTCTGGAAAAAATATAAAAACCTCCCTGTTTTCACTGCTAAATGCTACCCTTGTTAATAAGTCATCAAAAGAAAGGCAATTTCAATTTTTTTAGGCATGTGATCATATGCTAGGTGATAAATGTACTTTTGGAATTTGATTTGGTTTCCTTTCTCTTATCATCTTTTCTCCATTATGATACATAGTGTTGAATCTTCTTGCATAAGAATATGCAACATCCTTGGCATGATGGAGGGTCAAAGAGCTTCTTCAAAACTCTTTTTTAGACTCACGTCTCATCTTCAAAAACCAACATGATCACCCTACAACCCTGTATAACCAAAGACAAAAGAAGATAAGCACATAATAAAGAAGTTTCACGAAGTACAGGAAATTCCAGTACCAAGCTTCCAGAAAACTCCAGCCTAAAAAGATGAACTCTGACAATCTACAAGCTTCAAATACAAAGGCAGTCACATATGCTATGGGTATTGATCATACAATGGTAAAAGCAAAGTTAACACGGTATTATTTATTTTCCTTTGCTTATAAAACTACAATAGGTATGAAAATGTATACTAGATCTTATGACCTTAGTGTTAAAACCATGCACCTAACTTTCACTCCTTCATACCCATATGCCTAACCTTAATCAATCCTCTCATCACATAAGCGCTTGAAAATGATTGAGGGCAAAATCACATCAAAAGTGTGAATATGAAGCATGTCTAGTAATGATGAGCCACGAACGTGCTTCATCCTTGAGCAAATCACGAACTTATCTTGTATCATGAGCCATGATTCAACATCAAATTCATCACTCAGAGGTCAAATCACCTATCCCAAACAACAATGATGCTTCGACACCCAACATTTCATCCCCATCATTACGCTAACGGGAAGAAATGAAATAACTTATCTGGGTGGCGAAGCCATCCAGATGAGTCTCATCTTGTCTTAATTTTCCTTTGTGACATCTTTTCTTAAACGCACCATTTGAGTTAGCGACGCCATCACCATATTTGTTTTTCCATTACCAACTTTTCTCCAGTTCCAAGTTTACTCCTCCCTGTGATCTCTGGAACCAAACCCTTACCCTCATCAACTGACTAAATCCTTACGCTACAACCTGATTTTTTTCTCACAATTTATAAAGATGGTTGTAAGTAGACATGAACCAGTCTTCTAGATTTATAGAGAGACCGAGGAGTTCCAATTGTGTAGAGAGAAGTATTCTAGAGCGGGATGGATGCCATTTTTGGATAAATTCACAGGCTGGCATGAGAAGGTATCTCACACATTTATTCAGGGTTACGATGGAGAGATTGCACACATAGGAAATCTGCAGCTAACAATCAATGAAGCAACCTTAAGGGAAGTCACGGGATTACCTAACAAAGGAGCCAAGTATTTCAAAGGAGTAGGAATCAACAAGGAAATGTGCCAATGATTTTTGAAAGAAAACCATCAAAACCCTAATTGGAAAAAGGGAATTACTAGGAACTATATCAAGGAAGAATATCATCCAATGTTTGCTAGTATTCAAAGATTCCTCACTTGTGAGGGCAGGTATGTTGTAACCTTCATATATCATCTTAGGCTTCTATTACACTTTGAAGGAGGCCTTGAAATTGATTTCCCATATTTTTTTATGGATGAGTGTGAACAAGATGGTAAGAGGTGTCAAATCCCTATCCAAAACTGAGAAGACTAGCATTTACCATCAAGGTCTTATTAAGATGTTAGTTTTACATGAAATCAGGAAGCAAAGGATTAGCTGGAAAATCCTCATCACTCAACACCTTCCCATAGAAAACAAACCTGTAGAGGAAGCCCATCTTGCTCCAAAGAAAGATAAGGAATCTCAAAAGAAAAAGGGCAAGAAAGATAAGGTAACTCCATCATCATCTAGAACAGTGATCTAAAACAAAAAAGCTAGTAAACAAGCAGGGCCCTCTTCCACAGCCAATAAGACTTTTAAAAGTCAAGAATCAAAATGTAAAACCAAATTAGTAGAGGAGACTTCAATAATATCACTTGAGGAGAAGGGTCATAAGACAAAAACTGTGAGGAAAGGGAAGAATAACTCAGAAAATAAAAGTGAACAGTCTATAGAACAATCCCCTGTAACCATTCCACTAATAGAAAAGAAGAAAATGAAGCCTGTGAGCACCCCTGATCTAGTACTCCCTTGTAAAATAATCACAAGGAGCATGGAAAAGAAAGGAAAAGGAGTTGTCAGTTCTCATACACATGAAGATCCAATAGATATTACCTCCCCTTCTGAAGACCTATCAGTCCAAGATGACATCCCTAGTTTGACCGAGGAACAAGTCACTATTACTTTATGTGGGATGAGGGAGGAAGTGGAGGAAAGAGAATACATCCAGCCATAAACAATAGAGTCAACAAGAACCTTAACAAAAGAACATATGAAGAAAAATGGGGAGCTGCAAAAACAAAACCAGGAACTCAAACAAGAAGTGAAGGAATACCAACTATTGGACAAGTATATCAAAAAGGAAAACGAGCAATTGAAGGCAACCTGCCAACAAATTCAAGATGACCATGAAGAGACTTATAATAAGCTCAATAAGGTACTAAGACTCTTACAATACATTAGGGACATAAAAAGGGAGCTGAAAGCAGAAGCCTCAACCATCAACATCATTGATCCATAGAAGTAAAGAATGGAGTCTCAAATTTTGAAAGTTGTTGGGTTTGTTTCAGTTGCATGAGGACATGCAATGGTTTTGGCATGGGGGAATGTTGAGCCTCTAAATTGACATCCCCACTACCCTATTATACTCCTCATATATACCTTTTTGGCTTACCTAAGCTTGGATAAATGACAAAGAACACTACCATTAGCCATTGATGAGGTCATAAGGTAAAGTATAATTAATTCATGCATTTTTGTGGTTTATTGAGCTAGGAGACTAAATGTTTCATGTACTAATGTTTTAATTTGCCATGTATAAGCTTTGACCTCTAGATGAGTCCATCCTTTCTGTACCATCTCAACCATCTGGTACTTATGCGCCCGATTGCCACTGTCCGAATCCAATACCAAGCGCACCTTACATTCAGATCCGGTACCGAATCTCACCTGTCACGATCTGGTACCAACGGCCACAGACTGTCACGATCCGGTACCAACCACTTGTGCACTGTTAGGATCCGGTACCATTTTTCAAATCTCATCTGTCACGATCCGGTACCAATATAGGAAGAAAAATATACCAAGTTTAGCTCCAGATCGTACTAAAAATAATTGTTGGATGTTTGTTGAATCATTAAAGCTCTAACAAGGTTATGATAATCTTGTTTGTTTATTTCTTCATCCTCATACACTTCGTGTCATAAGGATGAAGCTTAAAATATGTAACCAAATATATAAATTTGACAATTGACTGATTTGCTAAAGATTTCACCTCCTTGTGTTTCATGACTAAGATTGTTTAAATAGTCATGGCAAGGATGGTGGAAGTAGTAGAGAGTTAGTATAATATAGCATGTGAAGCAACGTTACATATTGTAGAACACATTCTGAGTTGAAGTTTAATAGAAGGATGCCATTTATTTCCAGGTCTTGATCATTTATGAATGAATGTGAGTTGAGTTGTTAGCATAGTTTAATTCTCTGTTTTGAAATTTAAGTAAGAGGAATGTGTGGATTGAAAGAAAGCTTACTGTAGACTCCAGTCGCTGACTTGTTGAAGTGGCAAGGGCCCACCACCCAACAAAGGTCAGCATCCTTATAGATTAGTGTTAGTAATTGATTTCAATAGTATAGATGTTAGATTAGTTGAATCTTAATTCTTTCAGATGATAGCAATATAGTTTAGACTAGGATTTCAATTATACGATTGTTTGGAGATCTTTACTTACTCTGTTTTGCATATATTTTGTTTCTGTTTTTATGAATTTGATTTTGTTTCATGGACATAAATGTTGGAAGCATTAGTCAAACAAATTTGAAGGAGAACTACTGAAGTTTACAACATCACATTGTGAACCACATAATACTCAGTATATTGACTATTGAACTACCCATGCTATGTCTTGATGATTGATGTGTGATTTCCCTTTTAGAAGTGTGATTGCATAGTTAGTTTTCTGGGTCAGATAAGAGAGTTGATCTGTCGAAGAAATCCATCTCATATTTGCATGTGCCATAATGGAGTAGATAGCCCCTCTGTGAAAGACAACCAAAGTGTGTTTTGATTTGCTAGTTTGTTTTGTTTCCAGCATGCATAATCTAGAATAGTTCTATACTCATGACATTAGATTTACCTTTCTTACTGGTGTCTTGCAACTCTGTTGATTACGAATCCCAGATTGATAATTAATGAGTGCATTATACTAAACATATAAGTAGCACACCAATGATTACAATGAGGCTCCAGAGGCATTTTTAATATTACTCATGAATTCCAAAACCCTAGACATCCAAAAACCTAACCCTAGGAGATGAAATTCCAAAAGTTATGTGGGCCTCCAGGGGTAAGTTGGTACCTCAACTTCCCAGGGTCGTAACTTTTGCATATGACCTCCATTTTAGGTGTGTGATAGCTCGTTGGAAAGGTCTTTTTGATAAATACACATTATGCTATAAATCTTTGACATCGAATACAGTTTGACCGTTCCAACCAAAAAACATTGTTTAGGGC
>ML789606.1:180961-241815 GCA_009831015.1 Picea engelmannii | reverse complement strand
TAATGAGAGCAAGGGTCCTCCAACCATTCTTCTAGGATAACTCAATCCGCAAAGCATCTTCCCATGAGGGCTTTCACCATAAGGGGACCACTTTGGAGTTCATCCATTTGTGCACCTTATCGATCATGATAAGACTATAATGAGTAATCTATACATTTTTCCAACAATGCATCATATACCAATGAAACCACAACGATCCATCTTCATCATGTATCAATGACACCGCATTAATCCATATTCATCATATCAATGACAACTCATTGATCCATCTTCATCTATGCATTCTCATCAAGGAAAATATATATTATATTACATCAATCATCAATCAATCAATCCTTTGACATCAATCAATCACTTGAAATCAATCAATCAAACCATTGGCATCAATGACAACATGATCCAACAAAAATGACCCTAGAAGTACAAAAAGATGTACTGACATGAAAACTTCCAAAATAAGCGAGTTGGAATAGGTCGAAAGCCACCAATATCTACCTGGATGCTGTGTAGGGATTTAGGATATCCCCAAAAGTGCAGAACCCACAATTACAAAGAAATGTCATCATTACATAGAAACGTGCTAAACTAAAAATTCTCAAGAGGAGCCAGTTGGAATAGGTAGGTGGCCACCAATATCCACTTGCATCAGTCCTCCCCCATTAGGAAGAAATGGTCTCCATTGTGTTGAGTGCCCCCATAGCCTTGGTGACAATGTAAGGCCCATAGCAAAGTGGACAAATATTTTGATGGGGCCCTGTAAGGTGTTCTTTCTGCAAATATAACTAGACCTTGTCTCCCACCTGAAACTTGTGCGATACCCGGTGTTGATCATGGAACTTCTTGTACTTAGCATTGTCTTTGTGAAAAATATCATGGACCTGTTGGTGGATGTGTTGAATCCTCTCAATGAATCTAGTGGATTTTTCAGCCTTAGAATGAACATGGGAAGATTTTGTCTGTGTGGTTTCAAGAGGTAGTGCAACATCAATGGGACCCAAGGGTTGGAATCCTAGCCTCACCTAAAATGGGCCATGGATGGTGGAGCTATGGAGAGGGTTGTTGTAGTTGTGTTGAACATAGAGAAGACTCCAATCCCATGTACGTGAATTATTATATTTATACATGCACCAGATGTGCACAATCATCTGATTGATGACCTCTGTTTGGCCATCAGTTTGAGGGTGGAAGCCAATGGATTTAATGAGCTTTGGTCCAACAGTGACCAGAGACTCAACCAAAATGTGTTGAGAAACATGTTATCCCGATCGGAGATGATGGTCTATGGCATCCCAAAATGGAACCACACTTTTTTGAAGAAGATCTTGGCATTATTTGTCGTTGTGATGCTCTTCTTGCAGGCAGTGAGAATGACCATCTTTGAAAACCGATCAACCACCACAAATACACAATCATTGCCTTGCTTGGTGGATGGAAGGCCATACATCTAATCCATCGAGATGGATTCCCAAGGCCTCTCGGGAGTAGGAAGAGGGGTGTATAATCCTTTCTTCTTGATCACTGGCTTGACAATGACATAGGCAGTGAAAGATCCAATATACTTGTCGATGTCCTGCCAAAGTTTTGGCCAATAAAAATGTTTTTGTAGAACGACCACAATTTTCTCCACGCCAAAATGTCCTGCCATCCGACTGTAGTGAGCCTCCCAAATAAGATTTGCACGCTCACTTGCAAGAACACAAAGGTGGCCCATATGGCATAATAGTCCATCCTGAATGTGAAAATCAGTGACATTCACACATGTACCCAAGAGATTATAGGTGGTGGAAAAGTCAAGATTTCGTTGATAAAGTTGGGGCCACTAATATGCCTCATGCCCACGGGAATGGAGCATGGTGGTGAGTGCAACCATGGGAGGTTGACTGAGGCAGTCAATGACACAATTTGTGCTCCCTATCTTATACTTGATGTTGATATGAAACTACTGTAGGTATGTGGACCACTTTTGATGGCGTTCATTCTGCAACTTTCCTATATGAATTGCAGAGGATTGTGATTAGTTTTGATGATTGTCTCCTTTCCCAAAATGTAATGTTTCCATTGATGGGAGGCTTGCACAATAGAATACATTTCCTCATCATAGGTGGGGTATTTTTGGACGGTATATGAGAGTGTCTCACTATGGTATCCTACTAGATGACCATGTTGAGTGAGAACTACACCTACAACATTGTTAGATGCATCAGTCTCAATCTCGAACAATTGTTTCAGATCGGGAAAGGAGAGTACTGGAGCTAAGCACAAGCGATGCTTCAGATCATCAAATGCTCGTTGTTGTGCCTTCCCCCATGCAAACTTTTCCATGCCCCTCCCAAGTTCTGCTGAAGATGAGGATGTCATCCAGATATACACCCACAAAAGAGTTGGTGAAGGGTCTCAATACATCATCCATCAACCTCATGAAAGTTGTTGGTGCATTTGTTAAGCCAAAGGGCATGAGAAACCATTCGAAGATACCTTATTTATATTTGAAAGATGTCTTCCATGCATCAGTCGGTTTGATGGGAACCTGGTGGTAGCTAGAATTTAGGTCAATCTCACTGAATAACTTTTCCCCCTTGATTTGGTCAAGAAGGTAATCAATTCAGGGAATTGGGTACTGGTTCCTGATTGTGATTTTTTTTAATGCTCTATAATCAATGCAGAGCCGCAAGGTCCTGTCTTTCTTCTACACCAGTACAATCAGGCTTTCGCAAGGGGAGGAGCTAGGTCTGATATGCTCCATTTTAGGTAGCTCTTGTATCTCATGCTTGATTTCGTCATTTTCCATCAGCGAGCGATGATAGATTGGTCCATTAGGTAGAGGTTCACCGACAGTTCGATCAATTGGATGCTTGACTTGGATGTACATTGGTACCTCGGTCAGTGAGGAGAAGTTGTCTATGTACTCTTCCACAATCCCATCTAGTTGCTTATGCTGCAAAGAGAGGCTTTGTGTAGAGGTCACGGATGTGGAAACGACCTTCTGCTTACTGTGAGCACAGATCACAAAGAATATGAACTTTCCGATCTTTGAAATGATCTTACTGCATTTCTTAGTAGAGATTAAAGAAATAGTGGTAGGTGACACTACCTTTGGTATCTTGTACAATTGTCTATTCAAATTAATAATAACACTGTGGGGTCTAGACTCATACACAACATGTCGCTTCTAAAAATATTGTTGTCCTAAAATAACATCACAAACTTCAAGGGGATAAATATCACACAATACCTCATCTTTGAAGGGCTTGATGTCATAGGGTAGATGACATTGTTGGATGATGCGAAGATCTCTTCCTTGGTGAAGCCAGACGATGGTATATGGTTACGGGTGTGGTGTCATTGGTAGGTCCAACCGCTTGAGGACCTCTACTGAGATCAGTTACTTTTGAATGCCGCTATCAACAATGAAATGAAGCGAACTTTGGTGGTAGCGACAATGTCGATGGGTTCGACATCGACAATCTGCTTCCCTCCTTTTGTATTTGATTCATAATTAGAATTTTCCTTTGACTCAAAAGCTTTCAGGTCGGCCACCAATGAATGCTTGGAGTGACATTCTCCGGTGTTGTGCTAAGGGATTTTATGGTATTCACACCACTTTCTCGTGTCCTTCTTTGACTTCTCATTACCCTTCTTGGGTTTCGGTTTGGACTGGTTGTCTTGAGAGTGGAAATATTTTCTCTGTCCCTTGTTTTGTGGGTTGGAGCCACATTTTCCCTACTTTGACTATGAGGACTTTGAATATCCAAACTCTCACCTCTTCTGCTTAAATTTTTGCTCGATCTTGACAACATATCTATAAGCCGCACCGAATGATGAGATGTCTAGAAAATCTACTTCTGTTTGAAGGTATCTATTGAGAGAACTACAATATTTGAGCACTAGATGTCGTTTAGAGTCTTTGATACCCAATTTGGTGCGCAGGGTATGGAAAATATTGGTGAAATATGGTACTATCTGGTCCCTTTCCTAACGCAACGTGGTCCATCTTGTGTACTGGTCCTCGTAGCTTCCAATAGAGTAGTACTGTTCTTTAATGGCATCCATGAAGGAATCCCTTGTGGGGGTGACCAAAAATATTGTAGATTCCTCTATGGACCTTCGTTCTGAGTAAGTATCCCACTAGTCCTTAACATGGGGGATGGCCTTGAGGAGCGCAAAAGTAATCTTTTCCCTATCGAAAAAATTGTGGACTGAAAATACCCTTCGAGCAGATTCATCCATTTATCTACAACAGTCGCATCTATTAGTCCTTCAAAAAATGGAATATCAAAATTTACTTGTACCTTGAAGGGGGTTGCATGGATGCTTGATGAAGATGTGTCTCCCGTGGGCAATCGTAGAAGGATCTGTGCAAATTTGTCCATCATTTCATTCCTTTGTCATGTAAGGGCTTCCTCGAGCAACAATTTAAAATGATCTCCTGCTCCATCATATTTCTTCTCGTCCCCCATGAGTTGTTGTCAGGCTCAGCGCGATCGATATTGCAAAGGCTCGACTAGTTCAAGTCCCAACTTCTTGTACCCTGATCTTGTCTGGGACATGCACGAAGAAAAAAAAAGAAAGAGAAAACCGCTCTTATATCACCGATCCATATTTATGAGTGGAAAAAAATGAATAACAGACTGAATACAATAACATAGAGATACAGATAACAACAACAGTTATCCAGTGAACAATAACTTCTATTGAATAAAAAAATAGGCCGAAACTGTAAAACTGTAGAATTGAAACAACTTGCTCGAATGGTGGTAGCTATCTCTAAGAAGAGATGTGGTTGCTACGCACATCTGTTTGAGCAGAATGATTACAATGAGGCTCCAGAGGAATTTTTAACATTACTCATGAATTCCAAAACCCTATACATCCAAAAACCTAATCCTAGGAGATGAAACGCCAAAAGTTATGTGGGCTCCGATGGGTAAGTTAGTACCTCAACTTCTCAGGGTAAGTTTTGCATACGACCTCCGTTTTAGGCGTGTGATAGCCCATTGGAAATGTATTTTTGGGAAATACACATTATTTCATCAAACTTTAATTCTATTTAACTCCATTTATAGTTTGAATGTGGCAAGCCAAAAAAACATTGTTTAAGGCCCCAAAACGACCATGGAAGTACAAAAAGATGTACTGACATGAAAACTTCCAAAATAAGCCAGTTGGAATAGGTGGGCGGCCACCAATATCCACCTGGATGCTGTGTAGGGCTCAGGATATCCCTGAAAGTGCATAACCCATAATTAAAAATAAATGCCATCATTACAGAGAAACGTGTTGAACTAAAAACCGTTAAGAGGAGCCAGTTGGAATAGGTGGGTGGCCACCAATATCCACCTGGATCATCAATGGCTCCCCTTCAAATTTTTTTGGAGCCTTGAGGGGGCTCAAGAAAGTATTCCCCCTCTCCCTTATCCTTTTCCTTCTAATTGCAGAAGGTCTCAGTAAATTAATGTGTCATGAAAGGTATCGAGGAGAGATAAAAGGTCTCAATATCTCTCCTACCAGAGTTATCTCTCATCTTCTTTTCATTGATGACATCCTCATGTTTGGTGCAGGTCCGACGCAAGAATTTTAGGGTCTCAGGTGTATTTTGGACCTTTTCTGCCGGACCACTAGAATGGAAATCAATTGGATGAAGTCCCGTGTTCATTATTCCTTCCCCTAGGAAGATATGACTCCCCTCTTGGAGAGTGCTTTACCTTTCCTTAGGAAATGTCTAGCTGGAGGTTTCAAGTACTTGGGATTTATTTCAAATTCAAATTCTTATAGTTTTGAACACAGGTTGTGGCACTACAAGAAAATTGAAGCTCGGGTTTCACTATGGGTTAACATGTGGCTATCGATAGGGGGAAGGTTGATTCTTCTCAAATAAATATTATAGAGCATTCTTGTATATTGGATCTCTATTGCAAAAGTTCCTAAAGGATTTTTTACCAAAATTCACAAAAAATCCCTATGTTTTTAGCCTGGATCTTGCAAGAAAAATACTTTGGAGACTCTCTCATAATATGTCAGTTTTGGGGAATTGATCTAGGAGGATATTCACAATCGACACATTTTCAGTTGGCTTCAAATACTGCCAACATTGTCCAGTCAACAAAGAGCTCACACTGAGCTTCCCGATGCATTTAGAATGAAGTCAATTGGACTTCACATGCTAGAGATATGTCTTGTTGATATTTAGGGGCAAAATGTCATTTGTAAAATGTTTAATACATGAGATAGGGTTCTCATAATTATGTAATTTTCATTTTTAAAAAGGGATTATTTGGTGCAAAGACATGTTGACTTTCAATCCCTAGTCTCAAGGAGAGTCCTAAGTAGAGTTGAGATCTTCATGGATGGTTGAGAGATATTCTCAAACCAATCCCTTGAGATATGCCAAGATCCTAATTTATGGGATCTTGAGAGATATTATCTCCATGAAAATCTTGATGTGGTTGAGATGGAGATGTTATATAAACCCTTCTTGGGGGTCAATAAGAGGAGGAGGAGAAAGAAAAAAGCTTGTGGAAATCTTATTGAGAGCTTATTGATTCAGAGGATGTCTTTGTAAAGTAGAAATAGGTTGTAGGCTTGTTTATGTATCCCTTTTGAAGTAGAATCATTAAAGCAGATTCATGGGATTCATGAATCCAGAGACGTAACCAAGGGGTTTGGTGAAATTTGTTATCATATTGTTGTCAATGTTGTATGTGTGATTTTGATGCATTCTCACTTGGTTAAGTAGAGTTTTTATTTATAAACATACACAATAGTTTGACAACTGTATGTGATTATCTCCTTAATGAAGCATGGTTAATTAATCAAATTTCCCTTATTCACATGCACTTTTGTTAGTAAAAGATCTTATTTTGAAGATTTGGATGTACGAAGATTTCTCACCAAGTATTCAGATCAAGTGGTATCAGAGCGAGGTTTGACCAGTTTTGCAGATTGTGAATATCACCATGGGCAAAGGAACGAAGCAAGTGTGGCTCAAAGAGTTGGAAGAAATCAATCAGTGCAGTAAAGCCGAAAATGAAGAGTTGAGGAGACTTTTGTGGGTTGCAGAAGAAGAGAATCAAGAGCTTCAAGAGAGGTCTTAGATTCATGGAGAAGTCCTTAACAAAATTATTGAAGAATTGCAACTTGAATTGCAAACCAAGGATGATCTCTTGGCTAAGTTGCAACTTGGTGAAAGAATGGAAGACAAAGAGCCTTATGTCATGGATGCACAAACTCAAACTGAGGGATATGATGCTTCGCCATGTTCAATGTTTTATCAATATGAAAATAACGTGGGCATGAATCTCCTCACAAGGATGGGATACAAAGGAGGTAAACTTGGCATTCATGGCCAAGGAATTGCTCAGCCATTGGAGGTGGTACAAAGACCATGATTTGCCGATTTAGGATACGGTCAAGAGGAGATTGAAAAATGCTCAAAGTTTGTCGAAGCAAAAACCATCTCTTCACCATTAGATTCCATGAAAGGAATCAAGTCAGCTTGTCCTCATCAGAGAAAAAACCACTCAGGAAAGTATAAAGGACATTTCAATTCTTTTCTTACATATAAGAAAAATGATTATGGTCATAAGTCTTCTAACCAAGATGTAGCCAAGGATCATATGAAAAAAATTTGGGTTAAGAAGACATACGTGTCCACGAGAAGTGAGACAAAGAAAAAAACACACCTTCCAAGTCTTTCCGTTACTGCAAAAACAATGGTCATTGGGATAACAAGTGTTGGAAGTTACATCCCGAAATTATCCACAAACCAAGCAACAGGAAGATTCTAAAAGAGACCACGAAGAAGGAGGCTCCTTCAACCATTGTAAAATAACGATTACAGGAAGAAAGTGCTTGGTGTCGGTTGGGTAAGCAGTTGATGATATTTCTGCAAACTATATTTCTGCAAACTATATTTTTGTTGTTTTCCAAGTTTCCAATTTACATGGGGACATATATCCTCCTTAATGAAGAAAATGGCCAAACATTTTCTATCTCGAATTCTGGAACTAACTATGCCAGATCGAAGAGCTCGTCTAAACGATTCCAAAGACACTTGAATCACGTGAGTCCGGATGGAAAAAGATTGCGTGTTTGGAACAGAAGGAAATAAAAGATGGCATCAAATTCGTGTTGTGACAGGTAGTCAACCAGTTCAGAGGGAGTTTGCAGGAAGGATCGATAGATTGTGATTGACTCGCTGATATGATATGAATGGCCCTCTATGTGTGGCTGCGACCTTCCTACTGAGCCCGAGTGGCCTAAGAAGGTCAATCCCTGCACAATATGGATAGGGATTGAATGCAGGGAAGGGTGTGTTATATATATAAATTTGTCTGGATTCAAGAGGACAGTAGTGGGGTCACGGAATCCAAAAATTTTCGTCGATGGTTTGCAGAATCTTACATTTCTGGAGAGATTCAATGAGTCTCACTTTCTCTTGCCTAGATCCATATCGGTATGGATTCCAACTCAGTGCATTAAGGGTTCTGGATCTCAACTCATCGTCTGTTAATGGTGGTATGCCTTGTTCACTTGGTAATTTGTCCAATCTGAGTGTGCTAATGTTGTCGCAGAACAATATCACAGGACCCATTCCTTCAATGCTTGGCCACGGGCCAGTTTGTTACTGTAAAATGGAGGTGAATCTGATTGTGGGTAACGAGTTTCCGTTGAGATCTATTCTGAGGGGATTCGTTGTGTGCAAAGTGGAACAACATGATATCTTTTTTCTCCACGAATTGATCTGTCATATCTTTTACGTGATATTGGAGGCGATTGACCCCATGAAAAATTTGGGCAAGGATTTTCAACTGCAGCCAAATCGTAGTTTTTTCAGCAGAATATCATGCCCTATCATTATTACTCTGTCAGATGCAAGTGTGAGAGATGATCTTCACCCAATATATCTTCGAATGAAATTCAATTCTATGGTATCACAATGATTACTGGCACTCCAAATGTCATACTAATCACAACCACATCAATAAATTTGCTGAGTTAATTTGTGTATTTTCACAGCAAGTTGTGGGCACCGTTCCAGCTCCATTTTACATTATAGTCAAAAGATTCGATCATGGCCTTGCTATTCAACAAGTAGATTATCCAAAATCCCAACTTGTTATCAACGTGATTTTATCGCTGCTACATATCGTGTTGCTGCCAATCAATGGTAAATGACGTGGATTCTCAGTTCTCGAGCGAGGGATTCCTCTCCATGCACAGTGAGCGACTCCTGCCCACAACGTGTCTCTACTCTCGTTTGAATTTCTAGGGTGGGAAGCTGAATCAATCTGTTGCACTAAATTTTCACATTTATGCAAACAGACATGGAGGATAACTCGTTGTTGGTATTTTCTTGAGTTCATGGTTCATGTTCCTTCTTTGTTGAGAGTCCAGCCACAGGTTAGTCCGCAGGGAAACAGAAGAGTTGTGGCCCCTATACAAGTTCCTTCCAGATCTAGTGGTTATCGTCCAAAGGGGAAGATCTGTATGCATAGGACCAAGCAACAAATGATGTCGGTGTTTACCTGGGCTGAATGTTGCTCGAGCTCACAACACATTCATAGTGTTCTTCCTTTAATTTGCACACATCGTTGCAGCATGTCGCTGCGAATGCAGGCCTTAAGGTGGTAGTGGAAAGAACGTGCTAGCCGCCACATTATTCACATTATTCGTTGCCAGCTCTTCGGTTACTGAGGCATTCGACACAGGGGCAAATCCATCCAGGGTGGAGTAACAATGGTCAATGATCAACAAGGCCCTGTGTGCCATGCACAATGGAACAAAACGAGTTTGAGTTCTTATATAGCCCAAAAGTCGTGTAGTCAATCTCCAAAGAGAGATAATTTGCAGAGTTCGAGGTACTGGTCTCGATGGAGTTCATCAGAATCGTTCTAAGTTGCGGTTTTGACATCGGGATTTGAAAAAAAAATTCAGTAGTAGATTCTAGCTCAGGCCAATTCCGGTGCAAGTGTTCCCTCCGAATTCTATTTTACAGCACACATTTTCACTCAGAAATCATCTTATAATTTCGATATTTGAGATGGGTTTCACTCGATTCAAAGAGGGTGGTTGCAGGTTTTTCACCCGATGACTACTAAGGGTGTGGGGAGGACATTTACAGACTAGTAAAAGGTGATCTGTGGCGCTTCTATTGCTCATTGTATGCATGATTAGGTCCCTTATGAAATAAATATACAAGTGCACTAATCCTTTATTGGAAGATCACTATCTTCATTTTTTTTTTGACACTCACACATGAAAAGTGAGTATAAGTCACATTTTGGCATGATTTCAAATAAGGCTAGATGGGGTGTCTAAGCCTTCGATGTATCAAGGCATTCTTATGACCATTTCATCGGAGTTGGGCATTTGAAGTGCACATATTTTGTAGTCGGGGGTTTTCACTACTAGTGAATATATTACTGTACATTTTGTAATGGGTGGATAGGACCATAGGGTTTTGCTTAATTTGTGCACCTTCTGGTATATCAAAGTACCTTGTAAAACCAATGATTATGAAGCATTGTAATGGCTACTTAGCCACTCTTGAGTGAGGAGAGTGAGAGCCGTTATTGTTGCGCCTTAAGCCTTTATTGGCTTCTTTGTTATCATGATGTAAACAATTGGTTGAGGCAATTTGCCTACGCCATTTTGGTGATTCATTGTAAACTTGACCAAGAGTGTAGTTATAAAATCTTGGCAAGTAAGGATACTCCAACAATTAAAGTGCATGTATCATCAGTTACCGGTTGAAAATTTATGCAGATGTGGGCTTTGACATTTCATCTCTGAAGAACAAGAGGTGAAGGAGACAAGGAATGTGCCTTTCATAACATTTGCTTGGCAGCAGTTGCAAGTGTTTGAGTTAAATTCCGATTATGAAGTACAGGGAATGAAGACATTTGCATGCATTTGATGATGGATTGCAGGTCAAAATTGATACTTTTAGAGGTCCAATTTTTTTTCTTCATGGGGAGGTGTGATCCAGGAGGATATTCACAGTCAACACATTTTCAGCCAGCTTCAAATGATGCCAACATTGTCCAGTAAAAAAAGAGATCACACTGATCTTTCCTATGCATTTCGAATGAATTCAATTGGACTTCGCATGCTAGAGATATTTCTTGTTGATATTTAGGGGAAAAATGGCATTTGTAAAATGTTTGATACATAAGATAGGGTTCTCATAATTATGTATTTTTCATTATTAAAAAGGGATTATTTGGTGCAAAGCCATGTTGGCTTTCAATCCCTAGTATCAAGGAGAGTCCTAAGGAGAGTTGAGATCTTCATGGATGGTTGAGAGATATTCTCAAACCAATCCCTTCAGATATGGGATCCTAATTTAGGGGATCTTGGGAGATATATCTCCATGAAAATCTTGATGTGGTTGAGATGGAGATGTTATATAAACTCTTCTTTGGGGTCAAGAAGAGGAGGAGGAGAAAGAAAAGAGCTTGTGGAAATCTTATTGAGAGCTTATTGATTCAGAGGATGTCTTGGTAAATGAGAAACATGTTGTAGGCTTGTTTATGTAGCCCTTTTGAAGCATAATCAATAACGCAGATTCATGGGATTCATGAACCTAGAGACATAGCCAGGGGGTCTGGTGAACTCCATTATCATATTGTTGTCAATGTTGTATGTGTGATTTTGATGAATTCTCACTTGGTTAAGTAGAGTTTTTATTTATAAACATACACAATAGTTTGACAATTATATGTGATTATCTCCTTAATGAAGCATGGTTAATTAATCAAATTGCCCTTATTCACATGCAATTTTGCCAGTAAAAGATCTTCTTTTGAAGATTTGGATGTAAGAATATTTCTCACCGAGTATTCAGATCATGAATGGTTATGAAATCTAAATACTTAGGATCCCTTTCAATCGAGGATTGGTTTCATTCTCCCAGAAATTTGACCAAGAAATGCTCCATTGTATAGAGGGATTTGGTGGATGTTTTTCGTTTAGTGGGAAATTGAATTGTTTGGAAGATATGAAATGGAAAGAAAGTTCAAATAAAGGATAATTCATGGGTTGGCGTGGATGAAGAATTCAGGCTCTCATATGATCTAGGATTGATCCTTTTTAACCAGGATATTTACTCTATATAGGATGCTAGGGCCCTAGATCATAATCGTCTACGACGAAGTGGTTGCAAATCGGACAGTGAAATAGGATTAATAAGTGAGCATGATGAGGAATGGCGTAATTTTGTTAGAAATATTCAATCTAACCAAATCGAGTTAGTTTAATCAGAACATGATTACTTAGTGTGGTCCAATATTGATTTATAAGGGGAGTTCACTGCTAAGCTTGGCTATGAAGCACATATGGAGTCATTATCTTCTGAACCTACTCTTTGGTGGTGAGATTGAGTTTGGAAGCTCCACAAACCATTGAAGTCTAATTTTTTTTTTTGGATTTCCCTCGGGAAGACAATTCTAATATGGGACAATTTTATAAAAAGAGATTCGATAGGCCCCAACAGATGTGCTCTCTGTAAACAAGAAGCATAATCAATATTTCACCTTTTTGTTTCTTGTCCTTTTTCAATTAACGTATGGAAGATTTTGGATAACAGTTTCAACTCTCAAGTATTATGGAATTATAATAGTCTGGATTTGTATGTGCTAGAATGGTTAAAGGATTCAACGGTGGCTAGTTTCGACTCCCTCCCTTGTCTCTTTGTATATTACATTTGGTGGGTTCTAAATTTGAACATTTTAAGGATAAACACATTCTAGAAGAGGTTGTGGTGGGTCCTATTGACAAACACACCAAGGAATTCAAATGAAATCCCAAGAGAAAGAAAGTAAGAGTTCTCGTTATGCCTCCCCTAGACCACAAGTCTGACTCCTTGGGGGTTGTTCGATGGTGCTAGCCAGGGACATCCACCTAGGTGTGGAACAATGAAGTTTTGTATGAAAATTCTCATCATTTTTTTATTATATACGATATGCCCCTGGTCCGGGATCCAACACCAAATCCAAATTTTCTTCCCTATACTCTCTTCTATTCTTTGTTAATTCCGGTGGTATCAAATGCCTTCAAGTGTTGGGAGATTCTCAAGTGGTAATTAACTAGGAAAATGGTAAATCAAAGATTGAACTTATGCACTTGCAAAATTTGTTGTCTCAGACACACATTCTTATACATGATTTCAAATGGAAGTCGTTCACTCATATCTACCAGGAGCTCAATAAAAAACCAATTAATTATCCAAAGAAGCTCTGGATTTTTGTGTGGGTTGTTTCTTTGTTCAAGAATTCCATGATGGTCAAGAGCTTGAGAGCTTGGAATTTCATTTCTAATTCCTCCTTTAAACTTTATTTATATTTTGATTGTGTTTTTGTTTCGTATGGAATCTACTCAATAGCTTCGTCCATGGATCATTGTGTATGGTATGTTGGTTTTGAAGGATCCTCTTTCAATTTTTGATCCAGGAAGTTGTGTAAAGTGGCGTATCTATAGTAGAACATGTGGGATATTATGGAAGTGATTTTTGGTTGAAACAATATAAGCATTTGATAAATTGAATTAGGTTGGGTGTCAAAAAATACTTGGTTTGTATTCACATGGTTTGACAGAGTTTGTAATGAAGATTCCTCTGGACCATACTCATGTAAATAGCATGGCGATCTTGTGCATTCAATACCACTATGGGGGTCTTGTGCCATCCTAGAGTCCTAAAATCAAACTCATCTCTTCCTCATTGTTGAATTCAAGAATTCTGGTGGATTTGGAAGTTTGGGACATGGGATATTATTTTTGGTTTATCAATCTCTACGAACATTATGTAGATAAAAATACCTTATGGGATGGGATATCTTACTCAACAATCCTTTAAGGAGACAATGCCATATGTGTTGGGTATGTGTTATATTCTTTGCATGTGTATGTGTGGGCACGTCAGATATGACAACTGTGTTTGACAATCCCTCTAGTAGTGTTCTTTGTGTCATGTGTGCCAGGCGCTTTCCTAGGGGGGTCCCAGGGGGGGAGGGGGGGGGCAAGTATGCCCCCCCTGGTTATGCGCAGTGTTTGGGGCAGCACCCCAAAATTTTTGTTTTTGGGCGGTTTTTGCTATTTTTAGTGGTTTTGTAAATTAATCTCGGATTAAGAGATTAGGGTTTTGGTATCTACGGAATACCTAAAAACATTGTATATATATTGTATGGTGAATGGTGAAATTCGATATAATGAATATAAGAAATGTTTTCCCGATTGAGGGTTTTCGGTATACAATCTTTGTGTACTCCGTGTATGAGCGATTGATTAAATTCTGTTTTTCTTAAGAATCTATATGCATTGCTTTACTTCACAGGTTTAAAACTTACATGTGGTATCAGATCTCTTTTTTGGCTTCAGAGGGACGCCTTTTTTGTTGAGGGTTTGGCTCGGTCTTGATAGATCAAGTTTATCTTGGGTCTGTGATAAACCTGGGTTTAGTGGGAGATTTTGCAGTGGAGATTCGAGTATAGAAAGAGGAATGGTGAGCTCATCTAGAATCAAGATAGAGAAGTTCAACGGTAAAAACTTTGAGCTATAGAAGCTCAATATGGAGGACCTTCTTGTAGACAAAGAACAATGGATCGTTGTGGATCCTGGTACACAGCCTACTGGTACATCGTCTACTAGCACACAGGCTACTGGTACACAACCTAATAGTACACAAACTACTAGTACACCAGCTACTGGTATGTCGAAGGAAGATTGGGAGAAGTTGGACAGAAGAGAAAGGAGTATTATTCGACTTTGCCTGGCAGATTCGGTTTTGTTGAATGTCTCGAGAGAATCTACAGCCAAGGAACTATGGGATAAGTTGGGGTAAACAAGTTGTTTCTTCGAAAGAAGTTGTATCATCTTAGGATGGAAGATGGAGATTCTGTGACAGAACATCTAAATGCCTTTAATACTCTGGTAAGTCAACTTGTCTCTATTAATATTACAATTGCAGAAGAGGATAAGTGTATTACTTTGTTATGTTCTTTGCCAGACTCTTGGGATAATCTGGTTGTAGCAACTGGTAATACCACTCAATCTACATTGAAGTATGAGGATGTAGTTTCATCCTTGTTATATGAAGAGATGAGGTGAAAAAACATGGATAGTCATAGCACAAATGATTTATTTGTAAGAGGTCATACCCAAGACAAGAATCCTAGTAAACCTTTAGGGGGGAGATCTAAATCTACAGGTAGATCTAAGTCTCCAGGAAAATCTTTGAGGAAATGCTGGAAGTGTGGTAAAACAGGGCATTATAAGAAAGATTGCAAGTCTAAGAAGGTTGATAAACCAAAGGGATTTGATAGTACCTCTTCCACAAAGGCAAAAACCTCCACTGAAGAAGGAGGTTATGTTTACCTGGAATCTACAAGTACACATGCAGACTGTGATGTATGGTTGATCGACTCAGGTGCGTCATACCATATGACTCCTCACAGGGAGTGGTTCTCTGAATATGAAAAATATGATGGTGGTGATGTATTCCTATGAGATGACTCGACAGTAAAAATATTGGGACGTGGAAGGGTTAAGTTGCTGCTAAAAGATGGAAGGATTAGAACTCTCCCTGGGGTTCTGCACATTACAAAACTAGCCAGGAGCCTAATATCTGTAAGCAAGATGGATGATGCAGGAGTGGATACTGTATTTGGAAAGAACACTTGCAAGATGGTACGAGGAGAAATGGTGTTAATGAGGGGAGTTCGGTGTGGAACTCTGTACAAGTTGTTGGGAAGCACTTATACTAATGGGTGTAACAGTTATGTTGTCCCTGATCAAAGAAATAAAGAAGACAAGACCAATATTGTCCCTGGAAAGAAGACCATGATGTGGCATCAAAGACTGGGACATATTGGAGAAAAGGGCCTTCGAACACTACAAAGTAAAGGTATGGTTGAAGGTATGTCTAATTCCACTCTGGATTTTGATTTCTGTGAACATTTCATATATGGTAAATAGAATCGAGTAAGATTTCCATATGGTGCTACAAGAGAAAATGGGATCTTAGAGTTGATACACAGTGATGTGTTTGTACCTATTCCTCTTCCATCCCTAGGTAAATCTGTGTATTATGTTTCATTCATAGATGATTTTTCGAGGAACACATGGATTTATTTTCTTAGAAAGAAATCTAAGGTATTTGATAAATTTAAAGAGTTTAAGGCTCTAGTAGAAAATCAGACAGAGAAGAAAATAAAGGTATTGAGAACAGATAATGGTGGAGAATTCTGCAGAATTGAATTCGAAGAATTCTGTAAGAAGTGTGGTATATCAAGGCAGAAGACTACTCCATACACTCCTCATGATAATGGAGTTGCAGAAAGGATGAACATGACACTGATGGAAAAATCAAGGAGCATGCTCAGCAGTGCCGGGTTAGGACAAGAATTCTGGGCAGAGGCAGTGGGTACAACATGTTACCTAGTCAATCGATTGCCTTCATCAACATTGGATGATAAAACTCCACACGAGGTATGGTCTGGAAAGAAACCCTCTCTTCAACATCTTAGAGTGTTTGGTTGTGATGCTTGTGTACATGTTCCAAAGGAAAATAGGAGTAAGCTGGATAAAAAGGCTGAAAAGTGTATCTTTATTGGTTATAAATATGGTGTGAAAGGTTATAAGCTTTGGAACCCAGAAACCAAGAAGATTGTTTACAGTCAAGATGTTATTTTTAGAGACGTAAAATACGTGTCCAAATAGGAATTCCTACCAACTCAAGACGAACCTGAGAAAATAGAGCTTGAATTGGATGATGCAAAATATGAATCATCTGAAGAAGAGGAAGCGAAAGAAGAAGACAAAGAACCTCATACCCCAATATTGAGGAGATCAGTGAGAGATAAAAGGAAACCAGAAAGGTATAGTTCACTTGATTTTCTTTCCAAATTTGCTTTATCTATTACTGATGAAGATCCTAGAACTGTCAGGGAAGCAGTGAATTCAGAGGATAGTAAACTCTAGAAGAAGACCATGGTTGAAGAAATGGATGCCTTGGATAAGAATGAGGCATGGGATATAGTTGAGTTGCTAGTTGGAAGAAAATATGTTGGTAGCAAATGGTTGTTTAAGAAGAAGTTTAATGCATAAGGTAAAGTGGAGAAATACAAAGCTCAGTTAGTAGCAAAAGGTTATTCTCAGGTAGAGTGAGTTGACTTTGGTGAGATTTTTTCTTCTGTTGCCAAGTTAACTTCTATTAGATTTCTTTTATCTATTGCTATTGCTTTTGATCTTGAAGTGGAACAGATGGATGTGAAGACATCATTCCTACATGGGGATCTGGAAGAAGAAATCTACATGAAGCAACCAGAAGGATTTGTAGTGAAGGGAAAGAAAGAGTTGGCCAGTAAGCTAAAGAAGTCACTATATGGTATGAAGCAATCACCTAGGATGTGGTACCAAAAGTTTGACACATACATCCTTGGATTGGGATTTGTAAGAAGCAGGGTTGATCACTGTGTATATTCCAAGTAGGTTGGTAATAACTTCATTTATGTAGTGTTGTATGTTGATGACATGTTGTTGGTAGGAAATAACATGGATGTTATCAAGGAGGTGAAATCGCAACTATCCTCCAAATTTGACATGAAGGATCTTGGTGTTGCTAACTTCATTATGGGAATGGAGATTAAAAGAGATCGTGAAAACAAGAAACTATGGTTGAATCAGAGAAAATATGTTGAGACAATATTGCATAGGTTTAATATGCATGGAAGTAAACCGATCAAGGTTCCTATTCCTATAGGTGTAAAGTTATCCGCAAATCAGTGTCCCAAGACACAGGAAGAAGAAGAGGACATGTCCCATGTTCTGTATGCCAGTGCAGTTGGCTGTTTGATGTATGCAATGGTATGTACTAGACTAGACATTGCACATGCAGTGGGAGTTTAGAGTAGGTATATGTCAAAACCATGTAAGGAGCATTGGACAACAGTAAAGAGGGTCTTCAGGTATCTTCGTGGCACTACCAGTTATGGATTGTGCTACCAAGGAAGACCAAGATTGGACAGAGTGGTGGACACACATGGATTTGTTGATGCAGACTGGGCTGGAGATCTGGATCACGGAAGATATACAAGTGGGTATGTGTTTAACCTATTTGGAGGAGAATTCAGTTGGATGAGCAAAAGACAGGTTGTAGTGGCACTCTCAACTACAAAAGTTGAATACATGGCAACGACTCATGCAAGCAAGGAAGCAATATGGTTACAAATATTGTGTTCATGTATTGGGTTCGTACAACAAGCAGTGAGATTATATTGTGACAGTTAGAGTGCAATATTCCTAGCAAAGAACCCATCTTATCATTCGAAGACAAAGCATATTGATGTTCAGTATCACTTTGTGAGAGACATGGTTGAGGAAAAGAAAGTGTTGCTGGAAAAGGTTGACACTTTGAAGAATGTTGCAGATTCATTGAAAAAGTCTGTGAGCACAAAAAAGTTCTCCTAGTGTAGAGTAACAATGGGCATTGCTACCTCAGATTGTTGACTATATAACCCCTTGGACCCCTGGATGTAAAGAAAACAACAAGTGGGAGAATGTTGGGTATGTGTTATATTCTTTGCATGTGTGTGTGTGGGCATGTCAGATATGAAAATTGCGTCTGACGATCCCTCTAGTAGTGTTCTTTGTGTCGTGTGCATCAGACGCTTTCCTAGGGGGGTCCCAGGGGGGGCAGGTATGCCCCCCCTGGTTACGCATAGCGTTTGGGGCAGTGCCTTGATTTTTTTTTTTTGGGCGATTTTTGTTATTTTTAGCGGTTTTGTAAATTAATTCCGGATTAAGGGATTCAGGTTTTGGTATCTACAGAATACCTAAAAACATTGTATATATATTTTATGGTGAATGGTGAAATTCTATATAATGAATATAAGAAAGGTTTTCTCGGTTGAGGGTTTTCGGTATAAAATCTCTATGTACTCTGTGTATGAGCACTTGATTAAATTTTGTTTTTCTTAAGAATCTATATGCATTGCTTTACTTCACAGGTTTAAAACTTACAATATGAGGGAGTGACCTCAACTTCACTTTGTCTCTCAAGGAATTTTGGGGTTTGAATCCCCACAAGGATCTTTTTTAAGGCTTCTTTTTGCACCTCTTGGAAGATTTTCACCTAATTGATCTTGAGCCTCCTAAGATTATGAAGACATGGAGGAATGGTAGGAAATGAGAGGAAGGAGTCTCTAAATGGCTAGACATATTCTTGATCTCAGAATCTATGCTAGAAGGGCCTCGATGCATTAAATCTTGGATTGGATCTAGAGGAAGCTCCAACCACCTTCCCATTTTCTTGAAGATGGAATCTATTGAGCAAAAGTTGTCTACACCTCTTAAGTCTGACCACATATGCTTAAAGGAGGAAGAATATAGTAATTTAATCCTTTCTACTTGGACCCATATTCATGATGAAGTAAGAGTGTCATACATGTAGTAGTTCCATGATAATATTCTAAAAGTAAAAAAGGTGATGAAAGAGTGGGTGTTGAAATTCAACTAACACTCCCAAGAATAGCTCAAGGAGGTGGAGTCGAAGATCGATTCCGTTTTCAAGTCCAACAACTCCAAAATATTTTTTGATGAGGAGGATTCCTCCTTGAAGAATATGATGGCCCTTAGACAAGATTTGTTGGCTAAGGAAGAAGCTACTTGGAGGTTAAAAATACATGGGTCTGGCTGGTAGAAGGTGACAACAATACCAAGTTCTTTCACAAATATGCCAACTTATGTAAAAAACTTAACATGATTTGGGAGGTCTCCAATCAAGATGAGAGTTAGGATATTTCCTTTAAGGAAAAAGCAGAGGAATATGTGATCCACTTCAGTTCCCGATACAAAGATTCGATCAGACAAGTTGTCCTATCAGGGAAATGTTAGAAGTCCTTAGAATTTTCCCAAAGGATATCACTAAAGATATGAATGATTCATTGGAAGTAGAGGTCATGAAAGTTGAGTTGGAAGAAACCCTCTTCTCAATGAAATGAAGCAAAATCGATGGGACGATCGACTTATCATTTGAATTTTATACTGGTTTTTTCGAGTTTCTGTAAGAGGATCTTCTAAAGGTGATGCGTGAATCTAAGTGGAGTGGAAACGTCTTGGGGGTGATGAAATTTACATTCTTTGTGTTTATCCATAATAAAAAAGAAGCAGTCTCCTTTGAGGATTTTCGTCCTATCTCTTGTTGTAATGTAGTGTACAAAGTGGTCTAAAAAATCTTAGTGAACATACTAAAACCTATCCTTAGTGAAATCATATCCGAGGAACAGTTTGGCTTCCTTTTCAAGAGGAAAATTCAAGATGCGGCATCCCTTGCACAAGAAGCTATGCATTCAATCCACACTTCTAAGATCCCTTCATTTCTGCTTAAATTGGAATTATCCAAGGCATACAACAAAGTGAACTGGACTTTCCTTAAGGATGGTTTTAGTCCAATTGGGAATGGATATAGTAGCCTTCTGTCAACTAGATTCTGGGGTGTGTCCAATATCATTCTTTTGTGGTCTTGATCAATTGATCCGGATTTATGAGCGGAACAAAATGAATAATAGACTGAATGAAATAACACAAAGATATGAAGAACAACAATAGATATCCAGTGAACAATAACTTCTATTGAATAAATAAAATAGGTTGAAACTGTAAAACTGCAGAACTGAAATGACTTGCTCAAATGGTGGTAGCTATCTCTGAGAAGAGATGTGGCTGCTACGCTCATCCATCTGAGTAGAATGATTACAATGAGGCTCCAGAGGCCTTTTGAACATTACTCAAGAATTCCAAAACCCTAGACATCCAAAAACCTAACCCTAGGAGATGAAACACCAAAAGTTATGTGGGCCTCGATGGGTAAGTTGGTACCTCAACTTCCTGGGGTCGTAACTTTTGCATACAACCTTCGTTTCAGGTGTATGATAGTCCATTGGAAAAGAATTTTCGAGAACTATACATTATATCATAAAACTTTGAATTTGTATAGAGTGTGATTGTCGCAAGACAAAAACCACTATTTAGGGCCCCAAAATGGCCCTAGAAGTACAAAAAGATGTATTGACACAAAAAATTCCAAAATAATCCAGTCAGAATAGGTCGATGGCCACCAATATCTACCTAGATGTTGTGTAGGGATTTAGGATAGCCCCGAAATTGTAGAACCCACAATTACAAAGAAATGTCATGATTACAAATAAATGTGTTGAACTAAAAACTGTCAAGAGGAGCCAATTGGAATAGGTGGGTGGCCACCAATATCCACTTGGTTCAATCCTCCCCCATCAAGAAGAAATGGTATCCATTGTGTTGAGTGCCCCCATCAAGTGAGGAAATTTCTGTTGAATTTGGCCTCGAGTGAGCCACTTTCCTTGGTGGATTAGCTACACTGCCTTGACAACCTGATAAAGTTGGATCCTTTGCTAGCAAGTGCCCTTGACCTATGTGTCCACTATTTGATCAATGGATTCATGTTCCATGTAGTCAGGGTTGAGATCTGTTGGTGTCAACTATTCTACGATCTCTGAGGTGTCTAATAATGGTGGAAAATATGGTTAGAGGAGGTCCACATTGAACATTGGGTGCAATCCAAGGAAGGGGTGAGTGTTGAGCTCAAAATCATTGTCACCCATAGCCTTGGTGATATTCTAAGACCCATAACAAAGTGGACAAAGCTTTTCATGGGGCTCTGTAAGGTGTTCTTTCTACAAATATAACCAGACCTTGTCTCCCACTTGAAACTTGTGCGATACCCAGTGTTGATCATGGAGCTGCTTGTACTTAGCATTGGCTTTCTGCAAAATCTCATGGACATGTTGGTGGATGTGTTGAATCTTCTCAATGAATCTGGTGGATTTTTCAGGCTTAGACTGAACATTGGAATCTTTTGTCTGTGTGGTTGCAAGAGGTAGCAGAACATCAATGGGACCCAAGGGTTGGAATCCCAGCCCCACCTGAAATGGGCTATGGATGTTGGAGATATGGAGAGCCTTGTTATAGCTGTGTTGAACATAGGGAAGACTCCCATCCCACGTACACAGATTCTTAGAATTACACATGCACAAGATGTGCACAATCATCCAATTGACGACCTCTGTTTGGCCATCGGTTTGAGGGTGGAAGGCGGTGGATTTAGTGAGCTTTGGTCCAACAGTGACCGGAGACTCGACCAAAATGTTCCGATGAACTTGATATCCTGATCGTAGATGATGGTCTATGGTATCCCAAAATGGACCCACACTCGTTTGAATAAGAGATTGGCAGTATCTGCCACTGTGATGCTCTTCTTGCAGGCAGTGAGAATGGCCATCTTTGAAAACCGATCAACCACAAAAAATACGCAATCATTGCCTTTCTTGGTGGACGGAAGGCCATACATGTAATCCATCGAAATGGATTTCCAAGGCCTCTCGAAAGTAGGAAGAGGGGTGTATAAACCTTGCTTCTTGATGGATGACTTAACTGCAAGATATAATATACTTCCTGACGTCTTGTCGAAGTTTTGGCCAATATATATATATATATATATATATATATATATATATATATATATATATATTTGTAGAACGACCACAATTTTCTCCACGCCAAAATGTCCTGCCATCTGACTGTAGTGAGCCTCTCAAATAAGCTTTGCATGCTCACTTGCAGGAATACAGAGGTGGACCATATGGCATAATAATCTATATTGAATGTGAAAATTGGCGACATTCACACCTGTACCCAAGAGTTGATAGGTGGTGGCAAAGTCAAGATCTCGCAAATAAAGTTGGGGCCACTCAGATGCCTCATGCCCACAAGAATGGAGCACGGTGGTGAGTGCAACCACGGGAGGTCGATTGAGGCAGTCAATGACATGATTTGTGCTCCCTAACTTATACTTGATGTTTAGATGAAACTACTACAGGTATGTGGACCACTTTTGATGGCAGTCGTTCTGCAACTTCACCTGTGTCTGTATGAATTGTAGAGACATGTGATTATTGTGGATGATTGTCTCCTTTCCCAGAATGTAATGTTTCCATCGATGGCAGGATTTCACAATGGAATATATTTCCTTGTCATAGGTGGGGTATTTTCGAAAGGTATCTGAGAGTGTCTCACCATGATATGCTATTGGATGACCATGTTGAGTGAGAACTACACCTATAACATAGTCAGATGCATCAGTCAATCTTGAATGGTTGTTCCAGATCGGGTAAGGAGAGTACTGGAGCTGATCACAAGCGATGCTTCAGATAATCAAATGCCCATTGTTGTGCCTTCCCCCATGTGAACTTTTTCTTGCCACCGCCCTTGGTCACATGGATGAGGGCCCATACAATATGAGAGAATCCCAACACGAACTGTCGGTAAAAGTTGGCAAATCCTAAGAAGCTCTGAAGCTCAGTTAGTGTGGTCATGGTTGTCCAGTCATGGATGAATTGGATCTTAGTTGGATCCACATGTACCCCATTCTCATCAACAATGTAGCCCAAGTATTGGACCCTTTTCATTCCATAGGAGCATTTTTCCAAGTTGGCATATAGCTGGTGTTGCCGCAGAGTGCTCAAAACCTGCTGAATATGATGCATGTGCTTCTCCCAAGTTCTGTTGAAGATGATGATGTCATCTAGATATACCACCACAAAAGAGTTGGTGAAGGGTCTCAATACATCATCCATCAACCTCATGAAAGTTGTTGGTGCATTTGTTAAGCTAAAGGGCATGAAGAACCATTCGAAGAGACCTTCTTTAGATTTGAAAGATGTCTTCCATACATAAGTCGGTTCGATGGGAATCTGGTGGTAGCCAGACTTTAGGTCAATATTTATTAAGAATTTTTCCCCCTTGAGTTGGTCAAGAAGGTCATCAATTCGGGGAATTGGGTATTGGTTCCTAACTATGATTTTTTTTAATGCTCTGTAATCAATGCAGAGCCGCCAAGTCCCATCTTTCTTCTACATCAGTACAATCGGGCTTCTGAAAGGGGAGGAGCTAGGTCTGATGTGTCCCTTTTGAAGAAACTCTTGGATCTCACACTTGATTTCATCATTTTCCATTAATGAGTGACGATAGACTGGTCCATTAGGAAGAGGTGCACCAAGGGTTCACTCAATTGGATGCTTGACTTGGAAGTGTGTTGGTACCTCGATGGGTGAGGAGACAATGTCTCTGTACTCTTCCCCGATCCCATCCACTTGCTTCTACTCCAAAGAGAGGCTCTGTGTAGAGGTCACAGATGTGGAAATGACCTTCTCCTTAATGTGAGCACGGATCACAAAGAAGATGGAATTTCCAGTTTATGAAATGACCTTACTGCATTGCTTAGAAGAGATTAAAGAAATAGGGGTAGGAGACACTACCTCTGGTATCCTTTACAATTGTCTACCCAAAGTAATAATAACACAACAGGGTCTAGAATAATACACAACATGTTGCTTCCACAAATATGGTTGTCCTAAAATAACATCACAAACTTTAAGGGGATAAATATCACACAATACCTCGTCTTTGAAGGGCTTGATGTCGTAGGGTAGATGACATTGTTGGCTGACGCAAAGATCTCTTCCTTGGCGAAGCCAGCCAATGGTATATGGTTGCGGGTGTGGTGTCATCGGTAGTTCTAGCTTCTTGATGACCTCTGCTGAGATCATGTTCTTCTAACTTCCACTATCAACAATGAAATGAAGCGAAGCCCCCTTTACCCACATTTGTGAGTGAAAGAGGCGTTCCTCTTCCTCTGGTTGTTCTGGTTCTATTGGCTGGACTTTGGTGGTAGTGACAGTGGCACTGGGTTCGACATTTATAATCTGCTTCCCTCCTTCTGGATTTGATTCAGAGTCAGAATCTACCTATGACTCAGAAGCTTTCAGCTCGGCCACCAGTGACTTCTTAGAGCAACATTCTTCAGTGTTGTGCCAAGGGATTTTATGGTATTCACACCACTTTCCCATGTCCTTCTTCGACTTCTCATTACCCTTTTTGGGTTGCATCTTGGACTGGTTGTCTTGAGAGTGGAAATATTTTCTCTGTCCCTTGTTTTGTGGGTTGGAGCCTCAGTTTCCCTGCTTCGACTATGAGGAGTTTGAAGATCCAAACTCTCTCCTCTTCTGCTTAAATTTTTGCTCGATCTTGACAACATATCTATAAGCTGCACCTAATGATGAGATGTCCAGAAAATCCATTTCTGTTTGAATGTGTCTAGGAAGAAAACTTCAGTATTTGAGCACCAGATTTTTTTCAAAGTCTTTGATACCCAATTTGGTGCGCAGGGTATGGAAAATATTGGTGAAATATGGTACTGCCTGGTCCCTTCCTAATGCAACGTGGTCCATCTTGTGTACTGGTCCTTGTAGCTTCCAATAAGGTAGTACTAATATTTAATGGAATTCTTGAAGGAATCGCATTTGGGGGTGACCAAAAATATTGCATAATCCTTTATGGGCCTTTGCTTAGAGTAAATATCCCACTAGTCCTTAACATGGGGGATGGCCTTGAGGAGTGCAAAAGTAATTTTTTCCCTATCGGAAAAATTGTGGACCGAAAAATACCCTTCGAGCAGATTCATCCATTTATCTACAACAACCACATCTATCAGTCCTTCAAATAATGGAATATCAAAATTTACTTGTACCTTGAAGGGGGTTGCATGGCCGCTTGATGAAGATGCGTCTCCTGTGGGAAGACGTCGAAGAATCTATGCAAAGTTGTTCATCATTTCGTTCCTTTGTCGTGCAAGGGCTTCCTCGAGAAACAATTTAAAATGATGTCTTAGTCCATCATATTTCTTCTCGTCCCCCATGAGTTTTTGTTGGGCTCGATGTGACCGATCTTGCAAAGGATCAACTGGTTTGAGTCCCAACTTCTTGTACCCAGATCTTGTCGGGGATATGCACGAAGAAAAATAAATGAAGAGCAGACTGCTTTGATATCACTGATCCAGATTTATGAGCGGAACAAAATAAAAAACATACTGAATACAATAACACAGAGATATAGAGAACAACAACACATATCCAATGAACAATAACTTCTATTGAATAAATAAAATAGGCTGAAACTGTAAAACTACAGAACTGAAACAACTTGCTCGAATGGTGGTAGCTATCTCTTAGAAGAGATGTGGATGCTACACGCATCCGTCTGAGAAAAATGATTACAATGAGGCTCCAAAGGCCTTTTTAACATTACTCGTGAATTCCAAAACCCTAGACATCCAAAAACCTAACCCTAGGAGATGAAACACCAAAAGTTATGTGGGCCATAATGGGTAAGTTGGTACCTCAACTCCCCGAGTTCGTAACTTTTACATACGACCTCCGTTTTAGGCGTGTGATAGCCCGTTGGAAATGTAGTTTCGATAAATACACATAATTTCATCAAACTTTGACTCTTTCTACAGACTGACTGTGGCAAGCCAAAAAAAACACTATTTAAGGCCCCAAAATATCCCTAGAAGTACAAAAAGATGTACTGACATGAAAACTTCCAAAACAAGCCAGTTGGAATAGGTGGGAAACCAACAATATCCACCTGGATGTTGTGTAGGGCTTCAAGATAGCCCTTAAAGTGAAAAACCCATAATTACAAAGAAATGTCATAATTACAGAGAAACATGTTGAACTAAAAACTGTTAAGATGAGCTAGTTGGAATAGGTGGGTGGCCACCAATATCCACCTGGATCATCAATGTCTCCCCTTCCAATTTTTTTGGAGCCTTGAGGGTGCTTGGGAAAGGATGTCCCCTATCCCTTATCATTTTCCTTCTAATTGCAGAAGGTCTCAGTAAATTAATGTGTCATGCAAGGTGCCAAGGAGAGATAAAAGGTCTCAATATCTCTCCTACCAAGTTATCTGTCATCTTCTTTTCATTGATGACATCCTCATGTTTGGTGTAGGTCCGATGTAAGAATTTTAGGGTCTTAGGTGTATTTTGGACCTTTTCTGTCGGGCCAATAGAATGGAAATTAATTGGATGAAATCACATGTTCATTATTCGTTCCCCCAGGAAGATATGGCTCCCCTCTTGGAGAGTGCTTTATCTTTCCCTCATAAATGTGTGGCTGGAGGTTTCAAGTACTCAGGGGGATTTATTCCAAATTCAAATGCTTATAGTTTCAAAGACAGGTTGTGGAACTACAAGAAAATTGAATCCTGGGTTTCATTGTGGGCTAACATGTGGCTATCAATAGGGGGAAGGTTAATTCTTCTCAAATCAATATTATAGAGCATTCTTGTATATTGGATCTCTATTGCAAAAGTTCCCAAAGGATTTTTGACCAAAATTCACAAAAAGAGATTTCAATTCTTATGGTCATGTAGCCACATTATGGACAGTTTCCCACTTGTTAAATGGTCCGTGTTAGACAAGCCTAAGAGATTGGGAGGTTGGGGGATAAAAATCCCTATCTTTTTAGCCTGGCTCTTGCAAGAAAAATAATTTGTAGACTCTCTCATAATATGTCACTTTTGGGGAATGGTTATGAAATCTAAATACTTAGGATCCCTTTCTATCGAGGATTGGTTTCACTCTCCCAGAAATTCGACCAAGAATTGCTCCATTGTATAGAGGGATTTGGTGGATGTTTTCCCTTTAGTGGGAAATTGTTTTGTCTGGAAGATAGGAAATGGAAAGAAAGTTCGAATAGAGGAGGATTCATGGGTTGGCATGGATGAAGAACTCGAGCTCTCATATGATCTAGGATTGATCCTTTTTAACCATGATATTTACTCTATATAGGATGCTAGGGCCCTAGATCATAATCATCTAGGCCAAAGTGGTTGGAAATAAGAAAGTGAGATAGGATTAATAAGAGAGCATGCTGAGGAATGGCACAATTTTTTTAGAAAGATTCACTCTAACCAAATCGAGTTAGTTGAAGTGGAACATGATTCCTTAGTGTGGTCCAAAAATGATTTATTAGGGGAGTTCATTGCTAAGCTTGGCTATGAAGAAAATATGGAGGCATTATCTTCTGAACCTACTCTTTGGTGGTGAGATTAAGTCTGGAAGCTCCAAAAACCATTGAAGTCTAATTTTTTTTTTGTGGATTTCCCTTGGGAAGACAATTCTAATGTGGGACAATTTTATAAAATGAGGTTGGATAGGCCCCAATAGATGTACTCTCTGTAAACAAGAAGCATAATCAATATTTCACCTTTTTGTTTCTTGTCCTTTTTCAATTAAGGTATGGAAGATTCCGGATAATAGTTTCAACTCTCAATTATTATGGAATTATAATAGTCTGGATTTGTGTGTGCTAGAATGGTTAAAGGATTCAACGGTGGCTAGTTTTGACTCCCTCCCCTGTCTCTTTGTATATTACATTTGGTGGGTTCGAAATTTGAACATGTTTAAGGATAAACACATTCTAGAAGAGGTTGTGGTGGGCCCTATTGACAAAAACACCAAGGAATTCAAATGAAAGCCCAAGTGAAAGAAAGTAAGATTTCTCATTATGCCTCCCCTAGACCAGGAGACTCCTTGGGGTTTTTTCGATGGTGCTAGCTAGGGACATCAACCTAGGTGTGGAACAATGCGGTTTTGTATGAAAATTCCCATCATTTGTTTTTATATATGATATGCCCCTAGTTTGGGATCCAACACCAAACCCAAATTTTCTTCCCTATACTCTCTTCTATTCTTTGTTAATTATGGTGGTATCAAACGCCTTCAGGTTTTGGGAGATTCTCAGGTGGTAATTAACTAGGAAAATGGTAAATCAAAGGTTGAAATTATGCACTTGCAAAATTTGTTGTCTCAGACACACATGCTTATACATGATTTCAAATGGAATTCGTTCACTCATATCTACCAGGAGCTCAATAAAAAATCCAATTAATTATCCAAAGAAGCTATGGAGTTTTGTGTGGGTTGTTTCTTTGTTCAGGAATTCCATGATGGTCAAGAGCTTGAGAGCTTGGAATTTCATTTCTAATTCCTCCTTTAAACTTTATTTATATTTTGATTGTGTTTTTGTTTCGTATGTAATCTACTCAATAGCTATGTCCATGGATCGTTGTGTATGGTATGTTGGTTGTGAAAGATTCTCTTTCAGTTTTTGATCCAGTAAGATGTGTAAAGTGGTGTGTCTATAGTAGAACTTGTGGGATATTATGGAAGTGATTTTTGGTTGAAACAAGATAAGCATTTGATAAATTGAATTAGGTTGGGTGTCAAAAAATGCCTGGTTTGTATTCACCTGGTTTGACACAGTTTGTAATGAAGAGTCCTCTGGACCATACTCATGTACATAGTACAAAAATTGGGGCTAATTTCTCTTTACAACATAAATGACAGAATCATTACTAAAATCATTGAAAATATACACTATGTGAAAGAAGTCTTATCTAAAAGAATATGCAATCTTTTCAATGTGAAGGAAATCTTCAATTTTATAATAGAAATAGAAAAACTCCTACACTCTAAAAAGTCAAGGACATTGTTATCCTCTTAAAGTCAAGGACATTGTTATGCTCTTAAAGTTATAGGGAGAAAATATATTGGAAAATATAATGAAAATTTTCCCTTATTGAATTGATAGCAAAATGAATTAAATGACATCATTTCATCACATCAAGATTAAGTTTCCAAAATATAAGAGGGTTAAGGGAGGATGTTTGCTTTATCCCTAACTCTTCATTTTAGTTGCAAACATATTGTTAGACTTCCTAGCCTAGTTATACCAAATCAAAGCATTAATATGTATAAAAATGTGTCTTATATTCACAACACACATGCAATATATGTAGATGATGTAATCCTCATGGGGAATGCACTCTTGGAAGAAGTAGAAATATGACAATAATCCTTAAAAGTGTATGAGTGAGCATGTTGAGATAAGGTAATTTTTGACAAATCATATGTCTTTTTTCACATATAATCCCAAAAGGAAAAAGATTGAAAAGAACAAATTGCCTCGAGTTTCATATTGATCCATTTTTAGTTTTGTTCCTTTTGAAAAAATCAAACTTGATTATAACGCACCTCGAATTTGATTTGGTCAATGTTGATCATTTGTGGTGCACAAAAAACACAAATATTTCAAGTAAACTCTAGAATATGGACCCATTATTCATGTGAAAATCCTATGCATGAGAAAGAAGCCTTAAAAATTTCCTCTTTTACATGGGGTTAATGATATTAGATAGAGATTGAGCCTTTAATGATGTTTGGATAGAACTATTATTTTATTCTTAATATACAAAGGAATGCCTAATTTTTACCTTTATCTTAGCATACCAAATTTTCTTATGTAGAATCGAGAGGAAATTGTTGAAAACATTTGAATATTTCTAATGAAACTTGGACTATATAGAGAGCCTAAAAAGGATTGAAAACCAAGAGGAAAGTATTTGGAGCCATCTTACCATAGCAATGTATGGATTGAATATTGTAATTATTTTTATTTATAATAAAATCTTCTTTCTCATCCCCTCCCATATTTGTTTTTTATTGGTTTACTATTGCTTTTCATGATGTGCTTTCATTGAATGAATTAAGTAGATTTAAAATGATTTTTACTTTATGAATTATATCTAGGGTTTTGACATTTGACATTGAAAAGTAGAGAAGATATTTTTACATTTTTCGTGTGCAATTTATTTGGAGCTAATACTCCTACTTTTCCATTTCATGTTTGAATGGTCCATCAATAAAAACAAGTCTACATGTTTTTCTATTCCCTTTCTCTCTCAAAGGCCTTAATATATTTCTTGCTTAATTTGGTTGGTAGAGTAAAACATTATTTATATGTTCTCTAGCACTAGCACACCAATTTATTAGTGGGACATAGTAGTACACAGGGACTTCTTTCTTTTTAAATCTCTTTTGTAGGACTTTTCTTTTTGAGTTTTCTCTCTAGTTTTTTATCATTAGCTTCTATATATCCGAGATTTGTGTCAACATTCCTCGGAAACAACTTTTATTTTTTCTAGTTTTCTCTCGGTAGTGTTGTTGTTTTGACTTTTTTAGTGTTATAAAGATCGTAGTTGGGAGATATGAGTGTTGTTTATGTGAATATAATTTTTCTCACTTGCTTTCTCTCTATTTTATCAATGACGCTTATGTTTAGGATGTTCTAGCATCGTAGCAACTCTATTCGATATTTTTTTTATCATTATTTTGTGTTTTTATATAAAAGAAATAGTTTGTTTTTTAAGGAAACTTTTGTGTTTTTTGAATTAGATATCTTTGTGTTGTATGTTTTTTCCCTCATTATCAAATTTTCCAATTAAATATTAAGAGAAAATATAATTTTTTGAAAAAAATGAAGAACATTCCCTTTTCTTTTTATTTTTTAATTGAAATAGGGAAATATTATATTAAAAAGGCGATATAGTCAGGCTAACAACTTATTTACAAAAGGATTGTTCCATAGGTTATAAGAAAAAATAAGAAGCTTTTAGAAACAACACAAGAGAGTTTTCTACAAACTATAATTAATACTTCCCATGTTTGATCAAAGGTAGCCTGCCTTATAAAGACACCTAAAATTCTAATAACTTTTAAAAAAATAACAACTAACGGAATACATGTTGGTTATTAGCCTCTTCCTGACCAAAATATAATGGGGTGAGTGTTATTTCTTGATGTCCATGTGTTCCTTAAGTTGATGAATTGTCTCATGTTCTTTGAATCCTACCCATGTAGAGTTGATAGATACCCTATTGTTTGAAGCTAAAGAGATAGAGAGAGATTCCTTGTGAAGGTTGAGTACCAAGTTCTTTAACATGTTGCAATCTACTTCCAAAATGTCTATCCTCTATCTTTGTTTAACTAATAAATTCATAATGGATGCATTTCGACAAACACATGGTTCTTGGTTAAGGAAACAGATCAAGCACATATATATTAATGAAAACAAAGTAAAGTGCTTACAACTGTATATGCAGGCAACAACTTCACCAAGATCTCTTTGTCCAAACCCTTTGCTCAAATGATCCACACGAAGAATGATTATGATTCACTGATTACCTTCCTTATAGGATCATAAGTTTGATGCCTTCAATGTCTCCTCCTTCCTTATGAGATCATAAGCTAGGTGTTTCTCCATTTTTCCATATATTTCACCATGAGAAGGCCTCCTTATATAAGCTTGGAGAGACCCAACCACCTTAGAGATTCTTGGGATAGGTTGAGGATCCTTCTCCATCAGTTGTGGCTCTTCCCTAAGATCTAGCCTTGACCTCAGATTCGAATCCAACCAACTCCAGAGATGAGGGGGATTTATCCCTAATTTTTCTCAACAGCCCAAGATTTCCTCAAACAACCCAATGCTCCCTCAGAATGGGGCACAGAGTGTTGCAATGCTCCCCCAAAGAAGGGTAGGGAGCGATGGCACTCCCTGATAGTGGGTAGGGGAGAGCTACCCAAAATTTCCTTAAAAAAGCCCAGCGCTCCCCCAGAAGGGTGCACAGAGTGTTGGAACGCTCCCCAAAGAAGGGTAGGGAGCGTTGACACTCCCTGATAGTGGGTAGGGGAGCATTGGCATTCAAAATTCATTTTTAAGTGGTTTTTTTCATGGAAAAAGCTTTGTACTCTTCATCAAATGATTTCTCCTTCTTAAAGCAGTGTTTGAGGGTGTCTTTGAAGTGTCCTTGTGATGTCGTTCGAGACACGACATAGACAAGATGACTGTATGATGTCAACGACACTTGCGACACTTGTGACCAAAATGTGACACTTGCGACACTTGTGGCCAAAATGTAACACTTGCGACACTTGTAATGGTGACAATAGGTCATTATTGAAGTGAGTAATTTTTATGTGTAACAAAGACCCAGATCCATACTAGAGTAATACTGGGATACAAATTGGTACTTTCTAGAAAGAAACCAACACTGGTAAGGGGAGGTCGCTGAGAGAATATTTAGAAGTGAAGGGAGTCCCTTGTGTAGTGGAAATCTAGTTGATAAACTATATGATAAACCTTTAGAGACCTTGAGCACAGTAGGAAGGGGGGAAATTATGTTATTGTCTGAGGAGGAAGTAGAGTAACCTTTCTATATCATCCTAAGCTTGGAAACCAGCTGAATCATTCCCCTCGTAGTATCATGGCTTGGAATGAGGGTGGCGTACTGTAGGAAGGCACTCTACAGTATGGCCTAAGGTTGGGAGGAAAGGCATCCTATATTAGTTTGTTGGTGTTGGTCATTTCCTTGATCAGATAAGTGTTTAACTTGACTTGTTAAATTGTGCATGAATTTTCTAAAATTTTGTTTGTCTGAATTAAATGGAAAATGTGAATGCTTATAATCAATGAATTGAATCCTTGAATAAATGATAAATTATTGACATGGTTCTTATGTAATCTGTTAAATTATGAGAATATACATGTATGAGTAGTATGTATCCCAAATAATCTTGCATCCATGAGAGAAAATTTTATAGGATATCGAAAAAATATTCATTACACAGTGGCCCCAGTGCTTTGGTGCAGGGAAGGGGGTTCCTGCGAGAAATAAAGGGTTGTGTGTCCCGAGGGGAACCCAATACTTGATTGGAAATCTTGAAAGATATGAAGGATATTCCTTGTGATGAATATAAAAAGGCCTTTGATGGTCTTAGAATGGTTTTTTGATTCATGAATATCTGGTCAGAGTCTTGTAGAACCCTGAAATGGGATAAGTCCCAAAGTCAGACCTTTAAAACTAGTAGAAAACCCTGTGTTGAATCGAGAGAGTTTACAACTATCGATTCGTTATGATGGGTAGATATCAACCCTTCATCAGGAAAGACATCATCATTAGGAGAAATCGAGTTCTAGGAATTATGTGAAGTCCAACGACGATGAAAAAACCCTTAAGATGAGACAAGGACTGTTGATCGATTGAGAGTGACCTAGACAAGATTTGGGTCAGTGATGTGCATCATATTGTCGTTGAGAATGGAAGGGTCATGATATTGGGCGATGGGGTCCAAGGATCATTGATGACGATGATGGTATTGAAAGGAAATGAGAACCGTTGATTGATGTTTAGGCGAGAGATGATCTCCGTCGTAGATTGTTGTAGCTCCCAATTAAGTGGCAAAGGGGATGATGATGTCATGTTGATGTGGCATGCCAACATGGAAGCCAATGTGTCCCTAAGGGTGACATATGTCACCAGTGGAATGGTTGATGGAAAAGAGTGGTCCCAGATGGGGGTTGGAAGCTCTTATGGCTTCGATAGCAATTTAGACCTTTAGATATAGGAGTCGTCAGATCTTAACCATTTGTTGGATAATGTCGAGCATGGGTCTAGAAGTGAGGATAGGAACATGTGACAACGACGATTAGGTGTTTATTGGAAGGTGGGTGAGATGAAATCTCAGTCGTGGATCCTTATGGGGCTCACCTATTTACCAGAGGAGAGGTTAAGGCATAGACATGAATCACCGTATAAGTTTTAGGTGACAGTGAGATATGAATAGTTTCCTGCTAGGTTTTGAGAACCATTGGATTTGAGATTGCACCAGTTAGCAACATCTTCATTAGAACTTTTGGTTGGGGTGATTCAAGTCTCATGAGGAGTAGAAACCCAACGACGACGAAAGAAAGCCCAAGTAAAAAGGGTCGTTGATCTAGGAAGTCGCTGAGCTTGGTGGCAGAAGCCACATTGGTGCCACATCGAATGGTACAAGTGGTAGGAAGTCATGTGGATTCCATGTGGTACTAATATGGATTTTGATGATGAGAGCCTAAAAAAAATAAGAAGGTTGTAAATTTAGATACAAATATCAGATTTAGGCATGGTCATATTCGTTGGAAAGCTATTGACGAGCAGATTCCATGTATGGATCTTGTTTTTAAAGAAGAGTTGAGTTTGAGAAAGATAAATTTTCACATCCACCATCCTAAGAGAGGGTTAGGGGTTTGGGTGTGGTACATTGTTCCACCAGGCTAGGAGATCCTCGTCCTTTGTATTGTCCTACCAGAACAAAAATACAAGCATAAGATGATGCTCTTTTTTGATGGAGCCTAAGTTGGTTACATGGGTCAGTTCCTAGATGGTTTTATTTAAACAAATCCCTCATTAACCACCATAGACAACATCAAAGGAAAAGTCTCAAGCATTTGGCCAAATGAAGCCCATAGCCATCACTTCCCTTGGGGACTACGTGACTTCGTTTCTGGATGTATGTCGAGTTGCAACAATAGCCTGAATATATTATTTACTCTTACTCAAACATGACTGCAACCACGGATTGATTTGATGCTTTGGTCTGTCTGTGATGATGATTTTCTCTTACTCAAAATTTTAGCCATTACCACATGAAGTAGTTGGCTCGAGGACGAGCCAAGTAGTAGTGGTGGGGACCAATTGGTAGCCAAAGTTTTGGGTTAATCTCATGCGTGCACAAATGAAGTTGTGTGTGCCCATTCCTGTTTTGTGCATGACTAAGCTATTGAGTAAAGAATGACAAGAAGTGTGCGCTAGATCTAATTTTGATATTTCGTACCAAGCCTGAAGTCTACCAAGTGCGCGTTGGCCCATTTGTTTTCAATTACTCTGGAAATCAAGAAGACACAAGCCAAAATCAAGAAAGAAATCATTAGGAAATATCCTTGAATGATTACTACCAGCAACACAAGGGAATGTGGAAAAACCAGAGAATGAGTTGGCCAGGTAGTTAGGATTTCCCCGATTCCATAAAGGCTATGTGGACTACAGACAGATGCATGAAGCATGAGATGCATTTTTTTAGAAGAATGAGTGGAGAAGAGCTAAAAGAGACAGATCTCCAGAGAAGATATGGATATAAAAGGAAACAAAGATGTCGAAGACAAGGTTGATGTCAATTGTAATTGAGTCATCGAGTCACTATTGTTGTCTGGTGTGGAAGAGATTGCTCCGAGTCTCTGTAGGATTGTAATGTCTGCAATCATGTGTCTGAGTCTATCATAAGGTCTATCATAATGTGCATGATGTAATATATTGTATATCTGGAATCTTATCCAAAGAGACATAGAATTTGTTTTTGTTTTATATGATTTGCTTAATGTATGCTTGTGTTGTGATAGAATGAAAATGATAATAAAGATGTAGTGATTCTAATCTACCCTGTGTTCTTTATGTGGTATTTGGATATGTGTGTGTATTGCATTACTTATTAATAACAATAATTTATCAGCTATGGAATGCATGAATTCCAATCCAGATGGAGTTTTGTGTGTTTAGTCCTTCATCACCATCACAAGACCAGATGGTCTATATGATCCTCATTGCGTCTTGGGTGATATATTCTTCATCCTTGGATGAGGATTGATATGTCGATGCTTTGGAATTTTTGTTGGTAAAATATAGATGAAACTTGGGTCTAACCTCCCCAATGTTAAGAAGGACGCACACAAGCGTGAAAGGCCCAACAATATAATGCATGAGATATGGGGAAAATACAAAAAAATGAACCCATTATTTAATCTTATCCATCAAAATTGAGGACGATTCTTTTTCCAACAATGAACCCTCTTAAAATAATATTAACAATCTTGGTTGGAGTTGAATAAGTATTAACATGTAGAACAGATCATCAGATCTTCTTTTGTGTAGATTACTTCACATTTAGATGTAGAGAAGAGATACAATTTGAATATGGAATTAGAAGAACTATCCAACAAACACGGAATTAGAAGATAACAAATGAAAAATTTGTGTGGATTTTCTATTAAAAACTAATTTGAGGCAAAGTGATAATTCACTTTAGTAGAGGTTATTGGAGTGAAATTTTTTATAGGGTTTTGCGATTTTTCTCTTGGTTGGTTTTTCGACCTTGAGGCCTTTGGTTATGCAACAAGTTATGGTTCCTGACCAATTTCTCTCTATGCGACATGTTTGAGACATGGTTTTTCAATAGGCTCTTTGGTGCGCAATGGAGGTAGATGAGATGGACTTCGGGGAGGATGATCTTACCACCGACAAGATTTTTTGTTCGGATATGGAATTTATTTCCATGTAGAGGGACTGGCGGGTTCTCACTTCGAATCGAGGATTCTAGGTTGTCGATGGGGGCATGTGGCACCTCAGTTATCAAAGTAGAGTTAGGAGGTACACTAGACCCATGTGTCATGTAGGGTGGCATATCATTTTCTCATTCTGGTATTAACTCTAATGTTGTTCTCTTGTTGTGTGAAACTCCCTTGGTCTCCTCTCCTCGACAGTATTTCCTTTCCCCTTGTATGGTTCCTCCTCTCCTGAAAGTTGATGCACCCATGGTCCAAAATCCTTTGCTTTCAAGCCCCCTTCATGTAATGAAAAAAAAATGATGCATTAGGGAATGTAAATATAGAGTTGGAATGGTGTTCATGGCAAATTTTTCAATGGAGAATTCTCTAGAGATTCTGGGTAAAAAAATGGTTGGGTACTTCTGTGGGAAGACTATCTGCCCTGAAATTCTAGAGCAATGGCTTGATGTTTCTTGGACCTCAGTCCTGGGGTATAGGCCTGTATTTCATGTTCTGTTCAAGGGATGCTTATTTTTCAATTTCAACTACCCAAAATATTTTTCAATCAATTCTTGAGAAGGATTGGATTCTGGGTCGTTCAGGCTTATCCATTCAAGAATGGATAGTCCACTTTGACCCTATTCATGAACCAATCTCTTCTTTGGTATAAGAGGTTATACTTCCTTGGTTGTCATTTTTTTTCTAGAACAAATAAGTTTTGAATTTTATCAATAACAAGGTGGGTAGGTTCATCATGATGGAATATTAAAGTGGATTGTAGATGGGATTGGTTGTAGGTGGAGGTCAAATTGAAGGTGGGCTTCCTGGAAGAAATTGAACTGATAGCAGAGGGTCATTCATGGATGAAAAATATTGATTATTGGAAAGTCCCATTTAGATTTTATGGGTTACATCAGATCACGAACATGTTGGATAGGTTTCCATATCCTTCCAAGAAGAGGGTGCCTTCCAAAAAAAATTGTAAGCCTAAAGTGGTGTTCACATCAGTGTGCAAAGAGAACACATAGCACGAGGAGCATACTGTGCAAACATTCCTTCTGACAAGGTGGCAACTCAGGAGGTCTCTAAATAATTTCCAAAGTTGAATGTGTCTTATTTGGGTAAGTTCCTTTTCTCCCCCTCCTTTCCTTGAAATCCCTAGGTTTCAACTAAGGCTTATGTCTCTTCTATTCCTGGTCCATATTTATCTCCCGCCCTGCCCTCTCTGGCATGGTATTCTTCTATGTGCTCGTGTCCCAAGACGATAATTAGTGTGAAGGTGGTTGAAATATTTGATGAGAAGGTTCTACTTGATGAAAGCCCTCTCCCTATCCCTCTTCCTTCTGACTTGGATACAAACGCTAGTCTCGGGGAAGTGTCTTTGAGTAAATTGGAGGCTTCAAAATATTCCATACCTAAAATTCAATTAATCCCTCTCGGTTCTCTGTATATCTTCTCCAATCCCATAAAATTACAAAAGAGGGTGATGCTATCAGTGGAGGTATCACTTTGGACAAGGTGGTTGGATCCTAGGTGGGACGTAAATCACATCTTTCTCTGACACAATTGCAAGCAAAGAAGGATATACAAAATGGAAAACAAACAACCATTATTTAGGCCCTTAGAGAAAGGAATGACCACTCTAAGGGGAAGCCATGATTTTCATTTCATTCAATGCTCATGGGGTCAAGGGTGCCTCCAAACTCCTAGCCCTCAAACGTCTGGTGAATTCTTGCGATTCAGATGTAATTTTTCTTCAAGAAACAATGTGTGATGGCTCTAAGGCTGTGTAGTCTCTCTCTCCTTAGCTGAAAGTTTGTTCCTTCTACTCTCTTGACTCAGATGGCCACTATGGGGGTCTTGTGACATCCCAGAGTCCTAAAATCAAACTCATCTCTTCCTCATTGTTGAATTCAAGAATTCTGGTGGATCTGGAAGTTCGGGACATGGGATATTATTTTTGGTTTATCAATCTTTAAGAACATTATGCAGATAAAAATTCTTTATGGGATGGGATATATTCCTCAACAATTCTTTCAGGAGACAATGTCATCCGATGGAGTGACCTCAACTTCACCCTATCTCTCAAGGAATTTTGGGGTTTGAATCCCCACAAGGATATTTTGGAAGGCTTCTTTTTTCACCTCTTGGAATATTTTCACCTAATTGATCTTGATTCGCATAAGATTATGATGACGTGAAGGAATGGTAGGAAAGGGGAGGAAGGAGTCTCTAAATGGATAGAAATATTATTGACCTCAAAATCTCTACTGGAAGTTCCTTGGTGCATTAAATCTTGGGTTGGATCTAGAGGAAGCTCCAACCACCTTCCCATTTTCCCTAAGCTGGAATCTATTGAGAAAAAGTTGTCTACACCTCTTAAGTTCAACCACATATGGTTAAAGGAGGAAGAATATAGTAATTTAATCCTTTCTACTTGGACCCATCTTCATGATTAAGTAAGAGTGCCATACATGTAGTAGTTCCATGATAATATTATGAAAGTAAAAAAAGTGATGAAAGAGTGAGTGTTGAAATTCAACTAGCACTTCCAAAAATAGCTCAAGGAGGTGGAGTCGAATATCGATTCCCTTTTCAAGTCCAACAAATACAACATCTTTTTCGATGAGGAGGATTCCTCCTTGAAGAATATGATGGCCCGTAGACAATATTTCTTGGCTAAGGAAGAAGTTACTTGGAGGTTAAAAATACGTCTGGTATGGTTGGCAAAAGGTGACAACAATACCAAGTTCTTTCACAAATATGCTAACTTCTGTAAAAATATTAACATGATTTGGGAGGTCTCCAATAAATATGGGAGTTAGGATATGTCCTTTAAGTAAAAATCAGAGGAATCCATGATCCACTTCAGTGCCTTATTCAAATATCCAATCAGACGAGTTGTCCTATCAGGGAAATGTTAGAAGTCCTTAGAATTTTCCCAAAGGATATCACTAAAGATATGAATTATTCATTGGAAGCATAGGTCATGAAAACTGAGTTGGAAGCGACTCTCTTCTCAATGAAATGAAGCAAAATCGATGGGATGGTTGACTTATCAATTGAATTTTATATTGGTTTTTTTGAGCTTCTGAAAGAGGATATTCTAAAGGTACTTTGTGAATCTAAGTAGAGTGGAAACGTCTTGGGGGTGATGAACTCTACATTCTCTGTGATTATCCATAATAAAAAATAAGCATTCTCCTTTGAGGATTTTTGTCCTATCCCTTGTTGTAATGTAGTGTACAAAGTGGTCTAAAAAATCTTAGTGAACATGCTAAAACCTATCCTTAGTGAAATCATATCAGAGGAACAGTTTGGCTTCCTTTTCAAGAGGCAAATTCATGATGCGATAGCCCTTGCACAATAAGATATGCATTCAATACACACTTATAAGATCCCTTCAGTTCTACTTTAATTGGAATTATCCAGGGCATACACCAAAGTGAACTGAACTTTCCTTGAGGATGGTTTTAGTCCAATTGGGAATTAATATAGTAGCCTTCTGTCAACTAGATTATGGGGTGTGTCCAATATGATTATTTTGTGGTCTTTATCAATTGATCTGGATTTATGAGAGGAATGAAATGAATAACATACTGAATACCATAACACAAATATACGAAGAAGAAAAAAATATCTAGTGAACAATAACTTCTCTTGAATAAATAAAATAGGCTAAAACTTTAAAACTGCAAAACTAAAACAACTTGCTCAAATGGTGGTAGTTATCTTTGAGAAGAGATGTGGTTGCTATGCACGTCCATCTAAGAAGAATGATTACAATGAGGCTCCAAAGGCCTTTTTATTATTACTCATGAATTCCAAAACCCTAGACATCCAAAAACCTAACCCTAGGAGATGAAACACCAAAAGTTATGTGGGCCTCGATGGGTAAGTTGGTACATCAACTTCTTGGGGTCGTAACTTTTGCATACAACCTTCGTTTTAGGTGTGTGATAGCCCATTGGAAAGGTATTTTCAAGAACTAAAAATTATTCCATCAAAATTTGAATTCATATGCAATGTGATTGTGGCAACCCAAAAACTCTTTTTAGGGCCCCAAAACGACCCTAGAAGTACAGAAAGATGCACTGACATGACAACTTCCAAAATAAGCCAATTGGAATAGGTTGATGACCACCAATATCTACCTGGATGTAGTGTAGGGATTTAAGATAGCCCCAAAAGTGCATAACCCAAAATTACAAAGAAATGTCATCATTACAGAGAAACGTGTTGAACTAAAAACTGTCAAGAGGAGCCAGTTGGAATAGGTGGGTGGCCACCAATATCCACTTAGATCAGTCCTCCCCCTTCAGGAAGAAATGGCCTCAATTGAATTGAGTTTCCCCATAAGGTGAGGAAATTTCTGCTAAATTTGGCCTTGTGTGAGCCAGTTGCCTTGGTGCAAGAGCTACCCTGCCTTGCAAACCTGATAAAGTTGGATCCTCTATTGGTGAGTGCCCTTGACCTGTGTGTCCACTATTTGGTCAGTGGATGCCTATTCCATGCAGACAAGGTTGAGCTCTGTTGATGTCAACTATTTTGCGATCTCTGAGTTGTCCAATAATGGTGGAAAATATTGTCGGAGGAGGTCCACATTGAGCATTAGGTGCAATCCAAGGAAGGGGGGAGTGTTGAGCTCAAAATCATTGTCACCCATAGCCTCGGTGATAGTGTAAGGCCCATAGAAAAATGGATAGAGATTTTTATGGGGCTCTGTAAGGTGTTCTTTCTACAAATATAACCAGAACTTGTCTTCCACCTGAAACTTGTGTGATACCCGATGTTGATCATGGAGCTACTTGTACTTAGCATTGGATTTTTGCAAAATTTCATGGACCTGTTTGCGGATGTGTTGAATCTGCTCAATGAATATGGTGGCTTTGTCAGCCTTATACTGAACATGGGAAGATTTTGTCTGTGTGGTTGCAAGAGGTAGTGAAACATCAATGGGACCCAAGGGTTGGACTCCCAACCCCACCTGAAATGGGCTATGGTTGGTGGAGCTATGGAGAGCCTTGTTGTAGCTGTGTTGAACATAGGAAAGACTCCCATCCCATGTATGCAGATGCTTATATTTATACATGCACAATATGTGCACAATCATTCGATTGACGACCTCTGTTTGACCATCGGTTTGAGGGTGGAATGAAGTGGATTTAGTGAGATTTGGTCCAACAGTGACCAGAGACTCAACCAAAATGTGTTGAGGAAACTGCTATCCCGATCGGAGATGATGGTCTATGGCATCCCAAAATGGACTCACACTCATTTGAAGAAGAGATTGATAGTATCTTCTACTGTGATGCTCTTCTTGTAGGCAGTGAGAATGACCATCTTCTAAAACCGATCAACCACCACAAATACACAATCAATGCCTTGCTTAGTGGACGGAAGGATAGGCATGTAATCCATCGAGATGGATTCCTAAGGCCTCTTAGGAGTAGGAAGAGGGGTGTATAATCCTTTCTTCTTGATGGATGGCTTGACAATGACATAGGCAGTGCAAGATCTGATGTACTTGTTGACGTCTTGTCGAAGTTTTTGCCAATAAAAATGTTTTTGTAGAACAACCACAATTTTCTCCACATCAAAATTTCTTGCCATCCGACTGTAGTGAGCCTACAAAATAATCTTTGCACTCTCACTTGCAGGAACAAAGAGGTGGCCCAAATGGCATAATAGTCCATCTTGAATGTGAAAATCAGTGACATTCACACCTGTACCCAAGAGTTGATAGGTGGTGGCAAAGTCAGGATCTCGCTGATAAAGTTGGGGCCACTCAGATGTGTCATGCCCATAGGAATGGAGCATGGTGGTGAGTGCAGCTACGGGAGGTCGACTGAGGAAGTCAATGACACGATTTGTGCTCCCTATCTTATACTTGATATTGAGATGAAACTACTTCAGGTATGTGGACCACTTTTGATGGTGTTCATTCTGCAAATTCCCTTGTGTCTGTATGAACTGCAGAGGCTTGTGATTAGTGTGGATGATTGTCTCCTTTTCCATAAAGTAATGTTTCCATTGATGGTAGGATTACACAATAGAATACATTTCCTTTTCATAGGTTGGGTATTTTCGGATGGTATCTAAGAGTGTCTCACTATGGTATGCTATTGGATGACTGTGATAAGTGAGAACTGCACCTACAACATTGTCATATGCATCTGTCTCAATCTTGAACAGTTGTTGCAGATCGGGTAAGGAGAGTATTGGAGCTGAGCACAAAATATGCTTTAGATCATCAAATGCTCGTTGTTATGATTTCCCCCATGTGAACTTTTCCCTGCCACTGCCCTTGGTCACTTGGTTGAGGGCCCATGCAATACATGAGAATACCAAAATGAACTGTCGGTAGAAGTTGGCAAGTCCCAAGAAGCTCTGAAGCTCAGTTAGTGTGGTCAAGGCTGGCCAGTCATGGATGAATTGGATATTAGCTGGATCCACATGTACCCAATGCTCATCAATAATTTATCCCAAGTATTGGACCTTGTTCACGCCAAAGGAGCATTTTTCCAAGTTGGCATATAGCTTGTGCTGTTGCAGAGTGCTCAAAACCTGTTGAATATGATGCATGTGCTCCTCCGAAGTTTTGTTGAAGATGAGGATTTCATCCAGATATACCAACACAAAAGAGTTAGTGAAGGGTATCAATACATCATCCATCAACCTCATGAAAGTTGTTGGTGCATTTGTTAAGCCAAAGGGCATGACCAACCATTCGAAGATACCTTTCCTTGGCACAGGGGCAGACCTAGAGTTCAACGCTTCAATAACGCACCAACAAAAACCTAACTACCGACCCTTTCAGCAACACTTGTGAAGCAAATGAAGTCTCACCCGAGGTAGAGGCAAGGGGGTTTGCAGGACTTAGGTGTGTACAACCAAGTTGGGACACATATCTATGATTACCACACTTGACAGAACACTTAGCCAATAACATGCATTAGTTCTTGAACTTTATCCACATCACAGGTTAAACCCTTATTACAGATCAACACAATAATAATCAAGATTAAGCACATCCAATCATTTAGCACATAACATCAACTCAGATCTAGCATTCATCATACATAAGCACTAAACATCCATAGATCTATCTATCATACATCAAGATCAGTGAAACAAGAAGATAAATACATAAACAATATGAACCACATTGCACAAAGCACATCAACACAGGATATATGTGGTTCACCCCAGTGTGGGGCTATGTCCACCAACTCTTCTTCTTCTTTATTAGTCTTCGATCTCCTTACATTCATTTGCTCCTATGCACAAAGCCATAGAGCTCAACTTCGCACTGGACAGGTGATCTGCATGCAACACACTAGATCCACCTTCCTCAAAATCAGGTCAAGGCACAAAGCCAACTCCTCGATAGCACAAAGCCTTACATACAACGTCTATGCACAAAGCAACTTACATTCTCTTGCACTAAGCCAATTACAAGTCTTTTCACATAGCTAACACTTACAGACCTTCTTAAATCACTTAGCTATCTATTTATACATTTACAATGAGGCCTAAACATGGGTAAACTCATAGGTCAACATCCCATACCCGTTACATAAACCCTAATAACCCAAAAAGCCCACAAAACGAGTGATATCCTGTGATCTCAGCTCCGCCCGGGCGCTCCATCTTCTACCAACCTGTCGAAGTCCCAAAAATGGTCAAACATGACCAATGTTCTCTCAAAACTTGGTCGAGGGCCAACAGGCCCCCAACAATCAAATGTGACTCATCCTGAGTCACTCAGATCTGGGCAACACTGCTTCGAAGGCATCGATCTTAGCTTGAGTTGCCTCAACTTGCTGCTTCACGAGAGCCTTCTACTCGACGAACTCCTAAATTACTTGCTCAGTGAAAAGCCCTTCCAGGCATTGTTCCACTGTTGTAACTATTTGTTCTAGCTGTGAGCCTTGTCCTTCAACTTCTTCAAAAATCATGCAGGCTTCATCCTGCACCGACTGGAGTCTTTGTGTCACTTCCATAACCTTGCTCCGAATAGAAGTAACCTATTGTTGGACTGCGCGCTGCTCTTGTGACCTCTTCATCTTCTCAACGACAGTAAGCAACTTCAGTAGTTCTTGTATGATGGACGCCTGTTGCTTTGCCTCTTGGAGCTGTGCTTCCAATTTCCTCAGCTCTGGATCTTCTGCAAGGCGCTCGTAGGTCTATGCACTTCAATCACTTAATTGTTTACACTGTGAGGCCAATGCCCTGATTCTTTCTACTGTGTTCCTGGAAACTTATTCCCTCCGATCACACACTTCTTATGGAGTGCTTGACACTGCTTGGATTCCCAGCAACGGAACAAAACCATTTGTTGGCACAGGGGCAAACCCACGGTTCATGCTTCAACAATGCACCAACAAAACCCTAACTACCGACCCTTTCGGCAACACTTGTGAAGCAGATGAAGTCTCACCTGAGGTAGAGGTAGGGGGGGTTGTAGCACTCAGGTGTGTACAACTGAGTTGGGACACATATATGTGATTACCACACTTGACGGAGCACTTAGCCAATAACATGCATTAGTTCTTGAACTTTATCCACATCACGGGTTAAACCCTTATTACTGATCAACGCAGTAATAATCAAGATTAAGCACATCCAATCATTTAGTGCATAACATCAACTCAGATCTAGAATTCATCATACATAAGCACTAAACATCCATAGATCTATCTATCATACATCAAGATCAGTGCAACAAGCAGATAAATACATAAACAATATGAACCACATTGCATAAAGCACATCAACATAGGATATATGTGGTTCACCCTAGTGTGGGGCTACATCCACCAACTATTCTTATTCTTTATTAGTCTTTGATCTCCTTACATTCGTCTGCTCCAGTGCACAAATCCATAGAGCTTAGCTTCGCACTAGACATGTGATCTGCGTGCAACACACTAGATTCACCTTCCTCAAAATCAAGTGAAGGCAAAGAGCCAACTCCTCAATAGCACAAAGCCTTACATACAATGTTTGTGGACAAAGCAACTTACATTCTCTTGCACTAAGATAATTACAAATCTTTTCACATAGCTAACACTTACACACCTTCTTACATCGCTTAGCTATCTATTTATACATTTACAATGAGGCCTAAACATGGGTAAACCCATGGGCCGACATCCCATACTCGTTGCATAAACCCTAATAACCCAAAAATCCCGTAAAACGAGTGATATCCCGCGATCTCAGCTTCGCCCGGGCACTCCATCTTTGACCAACCTGTCGAAGTCCCAAAAATGATCAAACATGACCAATGTTCTCTCAAAACTTGGTCGAGGGACAATAGGCCCCCAACACTCACATGTGACTCGTTCTGAGTCACTCAGATTTGGGCAACATTGCTTCGAAGGCCTCGATCTTAGCTCGAGTTGCCTCAGCTTGTTTCTTCACGAGAGCCTCCTGCTCGACGAACTCCTGAATTACTTGCTCGGTGGCAGACCCTTCCAGGCATTTTTCCACTTTTGTAACTATTTGTTCCATCTCTAAACCTTGTCCTTCAACTTCTTCAAAAATCATGCAGGATTCGTCTTGCACTGAATGGAGTCTTTGTGTCACTTCCATAACCTTGCTCCGGATATAAGTAACCTGCTATTGGACTGCGCGCTTCTCCTATGACCTCTTCATCTTCTCAATGATAGTAAGAAACTTCAGATGTGCTTGTACGGTGGATGCATGTTGCTTCGCCTCTTGGAGTTATGCTTCCAATTTCCTCAGCTCCAGATCTTTTGCAAGGCACTCATAGGTCTACGTACTTCAATCACTTAATTGTTTACACTCTGAGGCCAATGACCTGATTCTTTCTATTGCATTCTTGGCAACTTATTCCCTCTGATCACACACTTCTTGCGGAGTGCTTGACACTGCTTGCATTCCCGGCAACAGAACGAAACCATTTGTTGGCATAGGGGCAAACCAAGGGTTCAACGCTTCAACAATGCACCAACAAAACCCTAACTACCGGCCCTTTCGGCAACACCTGCGAAGCAGATGAAGTCTCACCCGAGGTAGAGGCAGGGGGGTTGCAGGACTCATGTGTCTACAATCGAGTTGGGACACAGATCTGTGATTACCACACTTGACAGAGCACTTATCCAATAACATGCATTAGTTCTTGAAATTTATCCACATCGGAGGTTAAACCCTTATTACAGATCAGCACAGTAATAATCAAGATTAAGCACATCCAATCATTTAGCACATAGAATCAACTCAGATCTAGCATTCATCATACATAAGCACTAAGCATCTATAGATCTATCTATCATACATCAAGATCAGTGCACTAAGCAGATAAATACATAAACAATATGAACCACATTGCACAAATCACATCAACACAGGATATATGTGGTTCACCCCAGTGTGGGGCTACGTCCACCAACTCTTATTCTTCTTTATTAGTCTCTGGTCTCCTTACATTCATCTGCTCATGTGCACAAAACCATAGAGCTCAGCTTCACAATGGACATGTGATCTGTGTTCAACGCACTAGATCCACCTTCCTCAAAATCAGGTCAAGGCACAAAACCAACTCCTTGATAGCACAAATCCTTACATACAACGTTTGTGCACAAAGAAACTTACATTCTCTTGCACTAAGCCAATTACAAGTCTTTGCACATAGCTAACACTTACACACCTTCTTACATCGCTTAGCTATCTATTTATACATTACAATGAGGCCTAAACATGGGTAAACCCATGGGCCAGCATCCCATACCCGCTACATAAACCCTAATAACCCAAAAAACCCGCAAAACAAGTGAGATCCCACGATCTTAACTCCGGATGGGTGATCCATCTTCGACCAGCCTGTTGAAGTCCCAAAAATAGTCAAACATGACCAATGTTCTCTCAAAACTTGGTCGAGGGACAACACCTTATTTAGATTTGAAAGATGTCTTCCATACATCAGTCGGTTCGATGGGAACCTGGTAGTAGCCAGACTTTAGGTCAATCTTGCTAAAAAACTTTCCACCCTTAAGTTGGTCAAGAAGGTCATCAATTCGTGGAATTGGGTATCATTTCCTGACTGTGATTTTTTTTAATGCTATGTAATCAATGAAGATCCGCTAGGTCCCGCCTTTCTTATACACCAATACAATCGGGATTCCACAAGGGGAGGAGCTAGGTTTGATGTGCCCCTTTTGAAGATAATCTTGGATATCATGCTTGATTTTGTCATTTTCCATCAGTGAGCGACGATAGACTGGTCCATTAGGAAGAGGTGCACCGGAGGTTCGATCAATTGGATGCTTGACTTGGCAGTGCGTTGGTAGCTTGAGAGGTGAGGAGACAATGTCTCTGTACTCTTCCACGATCCCGTCCACTTGCTTCTGCTGCAAAGAGAGGCTATGTGTAGAGGTCACATATTTGGCAACAAACTTTTGGTTACTGTGAGAAAAAATCACAAAGAAGACGAACTTTTTGGTCTGTGAAATGACCTTACTGCATTGCTTAGCAGAGATTAAAGAAATAGGGGTAGGCGACACTACCTCTGGTATCCTGTAAAATTGTCTACGCAAAGTAATAATAACACGAAAAAGTTTGGACTCATACAAAACATGTTGCTTCCACAAATATGGTTGTCCTAAAAGAACATCACAAACTTCAAGGGGAGCAATATCACACAATACCTCGTCTTTGAAGGGCTTGATGTCAGAGGGTAGATGAAATTGTTGGTTGATGTGAAGATCTCTTCCTTGGTGAAGCCAACCAATGGTATATGGATGTGGGTGTGGTGTCACCAGTAGGTCCAACTGCTTGACAACCTCTGCTGAGATTAGGTTCTTCTGACTTCCTCTATCGACAATGAAATGAAGCAGACCCCCCTTTACCCACATTTGTGAGTGAAAGAGGCGTTCCTCTTCCTCTGGTTATTTTGGTTCTCTTGGCTGGAATTTGGTGGTAGCGATGGTGGCGCTGGGATCGACATCGATAATCTTCTTCCCTCCTTTTGGATTTGATTCAGAGTCAGAATCTGTCTCTGACTCAGAATCTTTCATCTCAGCAACCAGTGATTGCTTGGAGCGACATTCTTCAGTGTTATGCCAAGGGATTTTATGGTATTCACACCACTTTCATGTGTCCTTCTTCGACTTCTCATTACCCTTCTTGGGTTGCAGCTTGGGCTATTTATCTTGAGAGTGGAAATATTTTCTTTGTCCCTTGTTTTGTGGGTTGGAGCTGCATTTTCCCTGCTTTGACTATGAGGAGTTTGTAGATCCAAACTCTCACCTCTTCTGCTTAAATTTATGCTCGATCTTGACAACATATCTATAAGCCCCTTCCAATAGGCAGTATTGTTATTTAATGACATCCCTGAAGGAATCCCATGTGGGGGTGACCAAAAATATTGTATATTCCTCTATGGACCTTTTCTTAGAGTAAGTATCCCATTAGTCCTTAACATGGGGGATGGCCTTGAGGAGTGAAAAAGTAATCTTTTCCCTATCGGAAAAATTGTGGACCGAAAAATACCCTTCGAGTAGATTCATCCATTTATATACAACATCTGCATATATCAGTCCTTCAAATAATGGAATATAAAAATTTACTTATATGTTGAAGGGAGTTGAATGGTCACTTGATGAAGATGCGTTTCTTGTGGGTAGTCACCGAAGGATCTGTGGAAAGTTGTCCATCATTTCGTTCCTTTGTCGTGCAAGGGATTCCTCGATCAACAATTTAAAATGATCTCCTGCTCCATGATATTTATTCTCATCCCCCATGAGTTTTTTCGAGGCTTGGCGTGACTGATCTTGCAAAGGTTCAACTGGTTCGAGTCCCAACTTCTTGTACCCAGATCTTGTCGGGGACATGCACGAAGAAAAATAAATGAAGAGCGAACCGCTCTGATATCACTGATCCGGATTTATGAGTGGAACAAAATGAATAACAAATTGAATAAAATAGCATAGAGATATGAAGAAAAACAATAGATATCCATTGAACAATAACTTCTATTGAATAAATAAAATAAGCTAAAACTGTAAAATTGCAAAACTGAAACAACTTGCGCAAATGGTGGTAGCTATCTCTGAGAAGAGATGTGGCTGTTACGTGCATTCATATGAGAAAAATGATTACAATGAGGCTCCAGAGGCATTTTTAACATTACTCATGAATTCAAAAACCCTAGACATCCAAAAACCTAACCCTAGGAGATGAAACACCAAAAGTTATGTGAGCCCCCGATGGGTAAGTTGGTACCTCAACTTCCCAGGGTCGTAACTTTTGCATACGACCTCCGTTTTAGGCGTGTGATAGCCCATTGGAAAGGTATTTTCGAGAACTATAAATTATGCCATCAAACTTTGACTTTGTCTAACATTTGACTATGGCAAGCCAAAAAATCATTGTTTAAGGCCCCAAAATGACCCTGGAAGTACATAAAGATGTACTGACATGAAAACTTCCAAAATAAGAGAGCTAGAATATGTGGGCGACCACCAATATCCACTTGGATGTTGTCTAGGGATTCATGATAGGCCCGAAATTGAAAAACCCATAATTACAAAGAAATGTCATCATTACAGAGAAACATGTTGAACTAAAAATTGTTAAGAGGAGCCAGTTGGAATAGGTGGATGACCACCAATATCCACCTAGATCATCAATGGCTCCCCTTCCAATTTTTTTGGAGCCTCGAGGGGTTTGAGAAAGGATGCCCCTTCTCCCTTATCCTTTTCCTTATAATTACAGAAGGTCTCAGTAAATTAATGTGTCATGCAAGGTGCCGAGAGATAAAAGGTCTTAATATCTCTCCTACCAAAGTTCTCTCTCATATTCTTTTCATTGATGACGTCTTCATGTTTTATGCAAGTCCGATGCAATGATTTTAGGGTCTCAGGTGTATTGTGGACCTTTTTTGTTGGGCCACTAGAATGGAAATCAATTGGATGAAGTCTCGTGTTCATTAATTCTTCCCCAAGGAAGATATGGCTCCCCTCTTGGAGAGTGCTTTACCTTTCCCTAGGAAATGTTTGGCTGGAGGTTTCAAGTACTTGGGATTTATTCCAAATTCAAATGCTTATAGTTTTGAATACAGATTGTGGCACTACAAGACAATTGAAACCCAAGTTTCACTATGGGTTAACAGTTGGCTATCGATAGGGGGAAGGTTGATTATTCTCAAATCAATATTATAGAGCATTCTTGTATATCATATCTCTATTGCAAAAGTTCCTAAAGGATTTTTGACCAAAATTCACAAAAAGAGATTTCAATTATTATGGTCAGGTAGCCACAGTCTGGATAATGTCCCACTTGTTAAATGGTCTATGTTAGCCAAGCCTAAGATATTGGGAGGATGGGGGATAAAAATCCCTATCTTTCCAGCCTGTCTCTTGCAATAAAAATACTTTGGAGACTCTCTCATAATATGTCTCTTTTGGGGAATGGTTATGAAATATAAATACTTAGGATCTTTTTCTATTGAGGACTGGTTTCATTCTCCCAGAAATTCGACCAAGAATTGCTCCATTGCATAGAGGGATTGGGTGGATGTTTTCCCTTTAGTGGGAAATTGGATTGTTTGGAAGATAGGCAATGGAAAGAAATTTTGAATAGAGGAGGATTCATGGGTTGGCATAGATGAAGAATTCAGGATCTCATATGATGTAGGATTGATCCTTTTAAACCAGGATATTTACTCTATATAGGATGCTAGGGCCCTAAATCATAATTGTCTAGGCCGAAGTGGTTGGAAATCAGAAAGTGAGATAGGATTAATAAGTGAGCATGCCGAGGAATGGCATATTTTTGTTAGAAATATTCACTCTAACCAAATTGAGTTATTTGAAGCGGAACATGATTCCTTAGTGTGGTCCAAGAATGATCTATTAGGGGGTTTCACTGCTAAGCTTGGCTATGAAGCACATATGGAGTCATTATCTTCTGAACCTATTCTTTGTTGGTGAGATTAAGTCTGGAAGCTCCACAAACCATTGAAGTCTATTTTTTTTGTGGATTTACCTTGGGAAGACAATTCTAATGTGGGACAATTTTATAAAATGAGGTTAGATAGGCCCCAACATATGTGCTCTCTGTAAAAAAGAAGCATAATCGATATTTCACCTTTTTGTTTCTTATCCTTTTTCAATTAAGGTATGGAAGATTCTGGATAATAGTTTCAACTCTCAAGTATTATGGAATTAGAATAGCCTCGATTTATGTGTGCTAGAATGGTTAAAGGATTCAACAGTGGCTAGTTTCAACTCCCTCCCCTGTCTCTTTGTATATTACATTTGGTGGGTTCAAAATTTGAACATATTTAAGGATAAACAAATTCTAGAAGAGGTTGTGGTGGGCCCTATTGACAAAAACACCAAGGAATTCAAATGAAATCCCAAGAGAAAGAAAGTAAGAGTTCTCGTTATGCCTCCCCTAGACCACGAGACTCCTTGGGGGTTTTTCGATGGTGCTAGCCAGGGACATCCACCTAGGTGTCGAACAATGCACTTCTATATGGAAATTCTCATAATTTTTTTTATATACGATATTCCCCTGGTCCGGTATCCAACACCAAACCCAATTTTTCTTCCCTATACTCTCTTCTATTCTTTGTTAATTCTGGTGGTATCAAATGCCTTCAGGTGTTGGGAGATTCTCATGTGGTAATTAACTAGGAAAATGGTAAATCAAAGGTTGAAATTATGCACTTGCAAAATTTGTTGTCTTAGACACGCATGCTTATACATGATTTCAAATGGAAGTCATTCACTCATATCTACGAGGAGCTCAATAAAAAATCCAATTAATTATCCAAAGAAGCTCTAGATTTTTGTGCGGGTTGTTTCTTTGTTCAGGAATTCCATGATGGTCAAGATCTTGAGAGATTGGAATTTCATTTATAATTCCTTCTTTAAACTTTATTTATATTTTGATTGTGTTTTTGTTTTGTATGGAATCTACTCAATAGATTTGTCCATGGATCGTTGTGTATGTTATGTTGGTTGTGAAGGATCCTCTTTCAGTTTTTTATTCATGAAGATGTGTAAAGTGGTGTATCTATAGTAGAACCTGTGGGATATTATGGAAGTGATTTTTAGTTGAAACAAGATAAGCATTCGATAAATTGAATTAGGTTGGGTGTCAAAAAATGCCTAGTTTGTATTCACCTGGTTTGACAGAGTTTGTAATGAAGAGTCCTCTGGACCATACTCATGTACATAGTACAAATATTGGGGCCAATTTCTCTTTACAACATAAATGACAGAATCATTACTAAAATCATTGAAAATATACTTCCAACACTATGTGAAAGAAGTCTTATCTAAAATAATATGCAACCTTTTCAATGTGAAGGAAATATTCAATTTTATAATAGAAATAGAAAAACTCCTATACTCTAAAAATTCAAGGACATTGTTATTCTCTTAAAGTCAAGGACATTGTTATGCCCCTAAGGTTATAGGGAGAAAATATATTGGAAAATATAATGAAAATTTTCCCTTATTGAATTGATAGAAAAACGAATTAAATGACATCATTTCATCACGTCAAGATTAAGTTTCCAAAATATAAGAGGGTTAAGAGAAGGATGTTTTCTTTCTCCCTAACATTTCATTTTAGTTGCAAACATACTCTTAGACTTCCTAGCCTAGTTATACCAAATCAGAGCATTAATGAGTATAAAAATGTGTCTTATATTCACAACACACATACAATATTTGCAGATGATGTAATCCTCATGGGGAATACACTCTTGAAGAAGCACAAATATGACAATAATCCTTAAAAGTGTATAAGTGAGCATGTTGACATAAGGTAAATTTTGACAAATCATGTGTCTTTTTTGCACATTGAATCCCAAAAGAAAAAAGATTGAAAATAACAAATTGCCTCAAGTTTCATATCGATCCATTTTTAGTTTCGTCCCTTTTGAGAAAATCAAACTTGATCATAACAGACCTCTAATTTGATTTGGTCAATGTTGATCACTTGCGGTGCACAAAAAGCACAAATATTTCAAGTAAACTCTAGAATATGGACCCATTATTCATGTGAAAATCCTATGCATGAGAAAAAAGCCTTTAAAAAGGTCTCCTTTACATGGGGTTAATGATATTAGATAGAGATTGAGCCTTGAACGATGTTTGGATAGAACTGTTATTCTCTTCTTAATATACAAAGGAATGCCTAATTTTTACCTTTATCTCAACATGCCCAATTGTCTTATGTAGGATTGAGAGGAAATTGTTAAAAACATTTGAAGATGATCAATGAAGCTTGGACTATATAGAGAGCCTCAAAGAGATTGAAACCCAAGAGGAAATTATTTGGAGTCATCTTACCATAGCAAGGTATGGATTGAATATTGTAACTATTTTTACTTGTAATAAAATCTCCTTTCTCATCCCCCTCTCATATTTGTTTTTTATTGGTTTAATATTACTTTTCATGCTTTGCTTTCATTGAAAGAATTAAGTAGATCTAAAATTATTTTTACTTTTCTTTATGAATTATATCTAAGATTTTGACATTAAAGAGTAAGAGTAGGGAAGATATTTTTACATTTTTTTGTGTGCAATTTATTTGGAACTAATACTCTTACTTTTCCATTTCATGTTTAAATGAATCCATCAATGAGAACAAGTCTACATGTTTTTCTACTCCCTTTATCTTTCAAAGGCCTTGCTTACTTTGGTTGGTAGAGTAAAACACTATTCATATGTTCTCTAACACTAGCACACCAATCTATTAGTGGGACATTAGTACAAAGGGACTTCTTTCTTTTTAAATCTCTTTTGTAGATTAACTTTAGGACTTTTCTTTTTGAGTTTTCTCTCTAGTTTTCTATCATTAGCCTCTATATATTCGAGATTTGCAGCACCCCTATGTTGTGTCAACTTTCCTTGAAAACAATTTTTATTTTTTCTAGTTTTATGTCGCTAGTGTTGTTGTTTTTACCTGTTTAGTGTTATAAAGATCGTATTTGGGAGATACAAGTTTTGTTTATGTGAATAGACTTTTCACATTTGCTTTCTCTCTATTTTATCAATGACGCTTATGTTTAGGATGTTCTAGCATTGTAACAACTCTATCCTAATTTTTTTATCATTATTTTGTGTTTTTAGGTAAGAAAATAATTTTTTTTAAGGAAACTTTTGTGTTTTATGAATTATATCTCTTTGTGTTGCATGTTGTTTCTTTTTTTTTATCAAATTTTCCAATTATATATTAAGAGAAAATATATTTTTTTGAAAAAAAATATAACATTTTTTCGATATAATTGAAATAGGGAAATATTATATTAAAAAGGTGACATAGTCATGCTATCAACTTGTTTACAAAAATATTGTTCCAGGGTTTTAAGACAAAATAAGAAGCTATTAGAAACAACACAAAAGAGTTTTCTACAAACTATAATTAATACTTCCCATGTTTGCTCAAAGGTAGTCTGAGTTATAAAGACACCTAAAATTCTAATAACTTTAAAAATAATAACACTTAAAGAAATACATGTTGGCTATTAGCCTCTTCCCGAGCAAAATATAATGAAGTGAGTGTTATTGATTGATGTCCATGGGTTCCTTAAGTTGATGAATTGTCTCATCTTCCTTTAATCCTACCCATGTAGAGTTGATAGATACCCTATTGTTTGAAGCTAAAGAGATAGAGAGAGAGAGTCCCTGTGAAGGTTGATTACCAAGTTCCTTCACATGTTGCATTTTGCTTCCAAAATGTCTATCCTCTATCTTTATTGAATTAATAAATTCATAATGGATGCATTTCGAGAAACACAATTGTGCTCGTTCTCATGCACTTTGAATGTCATTGAGAATAGAGAACTTTTATTTGACTGGATGTATTCCTCATTTCTTCTCAAGGTTCTTCTAAATCCCATCTTTGTTATCCATAATCATTAATTCCAAGGCACAATTTCCTGAAAAATTAACCAAATTGGAAAAGTTAAGCCCCCCAAAAATATATAACCAACATAAATGACAAAGAAGTTATAGGTACTCTTGTAACATTAATTCTTTTTCCCATTGGGTCAAAATTTAATTTTTAGAATTAAAGGTTTTGATTCTAAATGATGTAATAAAACTATATAATAAATAATTAAAATGTAATGTATAACATAACATTATTAAAATGTACATATATTTTAATAATATTTTGGTATTATGTGTGTAGAATTAATCACGATCGAAATGAAATGAGATCAACAGTTGTAATTGGTCACGATCGAAATGAAACGAGATCAACGATTGTAATTGGTTCTGGTCCCCATAACTTGCCCATTAATGAAAGCAAGAGATATAAAAAAAAAAAATCTAAAAAGGATAATGAAATTTTAAATGTTCCTCACAGATGGATGCATTGGAATATGATATTAGGTGGCATAATGAGCTTATATCATGGATAAAACATAGATGAAGTTATCTAGGTTGATTTTAACTAAACTGAAAGTTCCATTGCACTAAATGTTGGTTATCCTGCTGTTATGTTGTTATATCTGAGACACCTTCTCAAACGAAATTGTGGATCCGGGATTCACTTAGGAATTGATCTGTAAAAAATAGTAAGGTAGAAGATTATAAGAAGAACAATTTTGAAGAATAAAGGGGTCTTTTCTAGAAGAGTAAACACTAAGGAGCTTAATCAAAAGATGCACTTATTCATATCAAGAGATTGAAAGATTCATTGTTCCATTTGTGTTAGTCTGTAAATATTTTTTTTTATGTTATCCTCTTATTCATGAAGCTTCTGTATTCTATGTATCAGAGTTTTATTTGTTTCAAAGTGAAATTATAAATAACAATTTGGTAAAACAACTATTGTTATTAATTGATTAAGGATATTTTAAATTATATTATAGATTTCATAATGGTACTATAAGTATAATTGTGACCTATAATTCCTTGTATAATCCTTTATTTGAAACAATAATTCAAAATATTCACTACTGTTATCTTAAAACATATTTTGGTATTTTCTCAAACACATTTTGTTCCTGCTAAATTTATTGTCTTAGTAGATATTCTCCTTCGAAAGAGTTTCAAGACATATTTGTAAGACATATTTGTTAAGGATACCTTGTTCTCTTATATTTTATTGTAATGTTCCTCACTTGGCTAGTCTAGGAAACGTTGCTAATGTGTGTGTAGGATCAAAGGTTTACAACATATAAATGATCATACAAATAATAAACGTGACAAAGGACTGCAAAGTTTGTATTATGATATCTCTGTGGATTACAAAATGGTTGAATGCGGCTGAATAACTGGCAATACTTGACTAGATCAACATACAAAGGATCTTAGCCGAAATATAAATAAGCAACAACGACTGAATAAAATAACAACACTCGGCTAGATCAAAAGACAAAAGGATCTTAGCCGGAATACAAATAAGTAACTAAAAGATAACACCTGGAATATGGGAGCACTGTGGAATCAATGAAGAATGATGGAAGATCTGGATGATCTTCCTGGTGACTAGGGTGTGTCTTTCAACACCAAAATCAACCAACTGGTGTCTTCCTCCTGGAATACACTCAACTATCTCTCCTAAGATGCTCCTCTTCTCCTCAATGACAAGTCATAATCTGCATAATGATGAATTAGGTCGCTGACCCTTCCTTTATAGATTTCCAAAACCCTAAATCATGCTGAAACCCTAATTCGATGTTGACTTCCAAAACCCTAAATCACTGTTGAAACCCTAATTCATTGTTGACTTCTATTTTTAGCTCATAATGACTTAAAAGCGCTTTTAACCCTTTTTAGCTCAATGTCACTTTCTGAATATAACACCTATGACTGGAGTGACCTCTAGTAACCCTGTTTACCTCTCTTTGGCCCTAGCTATAGTCTAACGGGGCGATTTAGACCATTAAGCCTCCTCTTCTGGAGCTCCTATTTGGAAAGGGACATTACAGTCCTCCCTTCCCGAAATTGCTTGTCCTCAAGCAATACCATTCCAGGGTGCTACAAAACCTTCTCTCTCTCCTAAGTAGCGTCCTCTACTAGAAGCCCTCTCCATCTGATCAAACACTCTCTGATGACCCTGCTCCTTAGTTTCCACTCCCGGAACTCCAAAACCTCCTCCGGAACTAACTCCAGTTGTCCCTGCTCATCCAACGTGGGAAGCTCCTTTGATGTGTTAATGAATTGTCCCACTGCCTTTTTTAGGCAAGACACGTGGAACACGTTATGAATCTTGCTCCTCTCTGGAAGCTCTAGCATCTAAGCCACCTCACCTACTCGGCACATGATCATGTAAGGACCATAAAATCTGGGCTTGAGATTCTCAGCCCCACTCTTCTTTAGAGATGATTGTCTGTAGGGTTGGAGTCTCAAGAAAACCAAATCTCCAACCTCAAAGCTGCGCTCTATCCAGTGCATGTCCACACTTATCTTCTGTCGGTTTTGCATCGTCTGCAGGTTCTCTTTCAACAACTTGAGAATCTCCTGACTCTCTATGATCCAATCCTTGGCCTTGGGAGCTCTGCTCTCCCTGAAGACCAAGTCTACCAAAGTGGGAGCATCATATCCGTACAATGCTCGGAAGGGTTTCATACCAATGGACATGTGGAAGGTGGTGTTGTAGCAATGTTCTCCTAAATGTAACCACTTTACCCACGTTCTTTGTTGTCCTCCTGCATAGTTCCTCAAATACACTTCAACCCACTTGTTGACAATCTCAGTTTGCCCATCTGTTTGAGGGTGATAGTTGGTGTTAGGTGTCAACATTGTCCCCACCAACCGAAACAACTCTCTCCAAAATGTCCCTATGAACCGATTGTCCTTTTCACTGATGATGTTCTTCGGCAACCCATGAAGTCTGAAGACCTCCCTGAAGAAAAGCTCGGCTACCTGAACTGCGCTATACTCTGTTGGTATGGCGTAGAAGTGAGAAAATTTGGTCAATCTGTCGACCACTACATAGATACAGTCCTTACCCTGGACCTTGGGTAGATCGGTGATGAAGTCCATATATATACTCTCCCATTTCTGCTCTGGAATGGGGAGTGGCTGAAGTAGCCCTGCTGGAAGAGCATGCTCTGACTTGTTCTGCTGGCAAGTCACACACTCACTGGCATGTCTCATAACATCTTGTTTGAGGCCCTTCCATGAGAACCTCTCTCTAATCTGTCTGTAGGTTTTGAAAAACCCCTGATGGCCTGCTAGAGGTGAATCATGAACTGCGGTGAGGATCTTCTTCTTAAGCCCTAAATCTAGCACCAAGTAGACTCTATCCTTGTAAAATATGACATCGTCAATGACCCTATATCAGTCATCCTATATCTCCCCATCCATCACCTCACAAGCGCACTTGTTCTTGGAATATTCCACTAACAAGTGGGATTTCCAATCTGTTGAAATCTCCATCAAAGAACATGTCGCAGGTCTCCTCGATAGTGCATCGGCCACACTGTTCTTCTTCCCCTTGACATACTCTATGTCAAAGTCGAATGCATGTACCTTCGTCACCCATTTCTGTTGGCACTCACTGAGGTCTTTCTGCTCAAGGAAATACTTCAAACTATTGTGATCGGTCTTGACCACAAATTTGCCGCCCACCAAATATTGTCTAAACTTGGTCAAGGCATGCATGATTGCCAACATTTCCTTGTCATAAATGGAGTACAACCTCTCAGTTTGACTAAGCTTCCAACTCTTGAATACAATGGGGTGTCCTCCCTGCATCAAAACTGCACCGATCCCTTCGTTGGATGCGTCACACTCTAGTACAAATGGCAAGGTGAAGTCTGGTAGTGCCAACACTGGACAAGTGCCCATGACTTCCTTCATGTGATCAAAGGCTTCCTGTGATTTCTCGGTCCATATGAAGGCCCCATGCTTGGAAAGATCTGTCAGCGGTGCTCCAAGATGAGAAAACCCCCGGACGAACCGCTTGTAACAGCTACACATCTCGAAGAAGCTCCTCAATTATGTCACGTTCTTGGGTGTCGGCCAATCTAGAATGGCCCTGATCTTCTCTTGGTGCACATGTACCCCCTGTGCACTGATGATGTGGCCTAAGTAAAGCAACTCTATCATACCAAACTTGCACTTGGACTCTTTGGCATATAATGACTGTGCCTCCATGATGCTAAATACCTCATCCAGGTGCCTCATATGCTCTTGCCATGACCGACTATAGATCAAGATGTCATTGAAGAAAACCAAGACTGATTTCCTTAATTGATCCCTGAATATATGGTTCATGCAAAACTGGAATGTAGCGGGTGCATTGGTTAGCCCAAATGGCATAACCAGGAACTCGAAGTGTCCAAAATGACATCGAAATGTCGTCTTCTCTATGTCCTACTCTCGGATGCTGATTTGATGATATCCAAAATGTAGATCAATTTTTGAGAAGAAAACTACCCCATGCAATTCATCCATCAACTCATCAATGCATGGGATAGGGTATCGGTTCTTGATGATTTTCTTGTTCAAGGCTCGGTAATCAATGCACATCCTCATGGTGCCATCCTTCTTCAGAACTAAGACAACTGAAGAAGCAAGTGGGTTGTTGCTCGATCTGATATGTCCCATCGCCAACAATTCCTTGATTGTCTTCTCTATCTCATCCTTGAAACTCCTAGGATGACGATAGTGGGGGGTGATCATAGGTTTGGCCCCCTCCTCAAACTCAATGGTGTGCTCAAACCCCCTGTCAGGTGGTCTCCCTAGTGGAATTGCCTCAAAGACCTGTTGATGTCATCCCAATAAATTCTTGATCTCCGTATGGTATTGTTGTCGACCTTCTGAATCCTTCTGAGTAGTGATCAAGCATTCTGTGACATATGCTACCTCCCCATGTCTAAATATTCTCTCCATCCTCTTGGTTGAAACTGTCCTGGGTGCTCCTGTCGACATACCTCTTAGAACAACCTTCTTCCCATCCTGATCTCTGAATCCCATTTCCAAGGTTTGGTAGTTGGTA
>ML789606.1:112647-176921 GCA_009831015.1 Picea engelmannii | reverse complement strand
TGTTGCTGTTGCAAGTAAAATATGTTGAAATTGATGTGGTGGGCAAATAATTCAACAGTTTTATTCGTGTGGTTGATGCACTTGCATTGAGTTTGAATTGAGTTTGAGATCCAATTTGGAGAAACAATGAGTTGAATTCTCTGGTGGGCTATGGGTTTCATTAGACTCCAAATGTTGAAGAGTTGGAATGGTTTCAGAGTTCATCGAAACTTATGTAAGATGTTGGCTAGCTTTTTGGGAAGCTCCCACTTGGAAAGGAGGTCTGGACTTGGAAAGATAGCCTTTTTACAGGTACGTTTGCGCCTTACCTCTACTGTTGGAGTGTACTGTCTTTCTTGGGGATCCTTGAAATTGTCACAAATCTGCGTTTAACATTTAGAAGTGTGAATTTAGAAGCTACCAAAATTGTTGCACTTCTCGACAACATGGGGAAGCTTGAATTCAACAAAATTTCTTCATCTCAAAACATGAACAGAGATGAACAGAGTAGAACTTTCCTCATTGCTTTGATATTTGGACAGGGTTTGGACTATCATCAAACTGGTAGGACTTCTTCAGCCATTCCATATCAATTGAAAAGCTCTCCCATTTTTGCATCCACATAAGATGTTTCTTCACCTGATAATGAAGATACTACCGACTCTGAAGTAGAGGGTTCGATGTCTAGGATGGTGTCTCCTATTGTAAAGGACTGTGTGAAGCAGTCCATGCCTACAGGAACTGATGTCTCAGAGAAAAAGGAAAATCAAATTCTTGTTCAAAGAACCACTGCAATTGGAAATGAATATATATCAGAGCATAGCAACACACTGTTTATGAATCCAGGCGGCATGACAAACACAACACTACCCTACTCTCTTTAGTCCTTTCCTGTGGGGCATCTACCTTATACTCATTCCATTCAGGTGTCTAGCAGTCCAGGTCTTCCAGTTCCAGCTGGGCTCTCATTACCATACATGATACAATTCATGCATTTTATTAATTTGAGTATTTAAATGTAAAGATAACATTTACAAAATCATAAAATGGATCTAACCTTTGCCAGCTTTATGTCCATGTTGGCATTTAGTGAACAATTGGAACCCCTCATTGATGCTTGTGTCATGCAGGCTATCCACCTGACACTCCTACATTTCCTGTCTCTATTGCTAAACACAATCATTATACATTAATTTGTTTCTATGAGACTAAAACATAGCACAAAGAAGTGATTTAGTAAATATATCAACTACCATGTTTTCTGAATTAAATATTAAAGAAGTGACATTCAACCTCTTTTCTGGCAAACTTTTCTCTCACTAAGTGAGGTTAGATATCATATGTTTTGTTCTGAAATGAAACTTCGGATTCTTTGAATGTTTGCCAGAAAAGGAAGCTATCCAAAATCATTTCCTCTCTTTCTCATTTATGGATAGCCCAATCTCTGTCATTTTTACTACGTTGTTGTTTGTCTATTTTTATTTCTTTCTATGCTATGCAGCTTTGATTGACACAATGTTAGACCACTAATCACTTGACCCTTTTCCATATCAGCTAACAACCTCTTTAGTCACACTAATTCTTTGGTTGCTTGTGTTGCCGATATGTACTCTGTTTCTATGCTAGTTAGAGCAACATATGGCTACCTCTTGCTTCTCCTTGAATCTCCTTTGTTGTCAAACAAATAACAATACACTGTGGCTAACCTCCTTTCCTATTATGGACATAGATTTAGGTGGCTGCTCAGCATGGGAATAATTGGTTTAGCTGGTTGGTTATTCTGATTGTATGTTATTATTGATTAAATTCCAATCCCATACCCTCATACATGATAAAATCCAATGGAAACTGCCAAACCAGCAATTGTGAGAACCGTTCACTCCGTTGTAGCATGCACTACGAATTGCAATTTCAAATATGTTTACATGAATAGCTGAGATTTGATATAATCCATCATGCATGTCCCTTTCTTTTCTTCTAACTTTATGTACTAATATGCTATTTATTCTATATAATTCATCATGCATGTCTCTTTCTTTTCTTCTACCCTTATGTATTAAAATGCTATTTATTCTGACGACCGAATGGAGTCTACCCTGTAGTCATTTCATTTATGTATTGTAAGACTGGATATTGGGCCATTTCTAGCTGTTTGGATATATCTGCTTCACCTTTCTATCAAGGATGATTTTAAGGATGGAAATTTATTTTAAAATGTAGAAACCTTGGCGAATCTTACTAATTCTTTATATGCGAACTATAAAATGTTTGGCGATATTTTTGTAAAAACATTCAAATTTCTAAGGATTTTATATAGTTTGTATAAATTTTTGGTGATTTTTAAGGTAAAATAATTTTATCCTATAAAATTTGGGCAAATAATTTTTAGAATAACGAATTTTTTTTGGAAAAAACCTTAGAAAAATAGCCCATGAGCAAAATTTAACCCCTAAAATCATCCCTACTTTCTATTTGAACTAAAATTACCAGAGTTTTGGATTCTATGAAATATTATGCTCTAGCGTGTGATTTTGTTGCACATTTCATTAAAATACAATCAATACATTATACTATGCATACTTCATATGCCAAATTGACAAGAGCTGCAAAATTAGAAGTTTATGATTTGTCATCTCATTACATTTTTTTTCTCGGGCATTAAATGGCAATCAATGCTTTTTCCACCGAACTATGCAAAATTATTTATTACAATTAAGTGCTCAAAACTCATTGTAGTTGTGTGTATTTGGTTTCCATGTGCATTAATTCCTAGAGTAGCGCTTTATATACACTTTGTGAGGTTTTGTACACATTGTGAGGTCTTCTGACATAGCAACTTTGCTTTTAGAAATGAATTTGTTTTCCTCATTGAGTCTTGCCAGTGGAACATTTAGTAAATGTTGTTGAGGATTGTATGTATTTCTGTTGTATCCTACCACTACGGCATCATAAAATGATACTATAACATATATTTTTAATGTTATGGAAGTTCAATAATTTGTTTTTGGATGTGAAAAGTTTAGTTTTTTTTAATATATCGTAAGACTGATGGTATATTTTATGTTAGTGAGTGTTTTATATTTGCATTTGGTAAAACAATTCAAGTTTAGGAAATGGTTTTGATGGGCGGTTTCTTTCCATTCACATACCTTGTTAGTCAACAATTTGAAATTTTTTCTCAAGTTGGGTGCCTCTTAATAGCTTGTGTAGAGCATACAAAGATATGTGTCTTTTAATAGCTTGTGAAGAGCATACAAAGATATGTAGGAATTGTTTGTCTTAGGACTCGGTATGTTGTAAGAGTTTCTTTCCAAATGTAACTTAGATAGTAGTTAGTTGGTTAAATAGGCCTTAGATGTGTAGAGTTTGTTTGAGCACTATGAATAGTCATATGATGTGGTTATTGAAGGAGTGTGGGAGTTTCATCACTTATTATATTAATTTTTTTTTATCTGAGGACAGATTTAAACATAGTGGTAATTATTGGCATCATGTAAGTAGACTCAAGCAATATTTTTTAATTATCGGGATATTACACTATTGCTACTCTTTCGATTTCCATTGTAGGAAGTGGTACGCTTATATTTTTGGATGCATTTATGTTGTATTTTCTTACTCTACACCCTAAGTTATTTTCTAGGATTCATGTAAGCATTTGGTGGTTTTCCTTTTTGGGTGTATGTTTTCTTAGAAAATTTGGTTTCATAAAAAAGATAATAAATATAAATACATACAAAGATTCTATACTTGGTAGGAATTTTACTATTTTTATATTATTTCTCATGCAGGTTTCACTTATGGTTTCTAGATCGATTTGAAATTTCAATTGTGGAATATTTATTGAGATGTCAAACATGGATCGTGGGAAGATGATCGAGGTGGATCTCAGTGGCCATCCACATTTTCCATTGAATCAACGTTTTTGAGCTTGTGGTTTTGATAAACCATGATATTCACCCTTTTGATGGGGAATGCAATGTAATGTCATTCCATTTGTTAATTACATACATCATGTAATGATTTCCTAGTGGTCTTATGTACATGCCTACAGCATAGCATTAATGCACTATATCCCATTAGAACTCCCCAGTTAAGCACACTCAGGCTAGAGTGGTATTGGGATGGATGACTGCCCAAGAAGTCCTAGTGTTTTACATGCCTATGACATTTTGTAAACTTAGACCAATTTATCCCACATGCATCATGGGAATTATTCTCCTCATTCTCTCACATATAATTGAGGTGAAGGAGGTCCTTTAAGTAGACAATGGAGTATGATGTAATGCTTATTTGTGAATGAGTGTAGCCAACATCTCTTTCTCCTCATAGATAAGCTACCACCATTCTAGCCAGTTTTTGTTCTTCAGTGTTTTTCTCTTTTATTCATTAATAGAAGTTGGGTTTCACTGCATTTCTGTGTTCTTTGCTATATTTTTGTTTATATCTCATTTTGTTCTCAGCGTAATACGAATCAATGGTATCAGAGAAGTTTTCTCGTCGTTTCTCAAAGCATGTCTCCGATGAGGTCAAGGTATAGAGAGTTGGGTCTCGAGCTAGTTTCACTTGAGGGCCACCACTCTCGCCATCCCAAGCGACCTCCCATGGTGGAAGAAAAGAGAGATGACGAAGCAGGAGATCCTTTCAAGACATTGCTTGAGGAAGCTCTCATGTGACAGGGGAACGAGATGTTGGACAACTTCGCTCAAATCCTTCAACAACTACCAATGGAGGCTAAGACATCTTCAACAAGCAACCATTTCAGAGGTGCATCACCCTTCAAGGTACAAGTCAAATTTTGATATCCCCTTATTTGAAGGCTAGATAGATGTAGATTATCTAGAAAAATGGTTAAATCTGTTAGAAGTTTATTACTCTATCCAAAAAAATTCTGAAAGCGAAAAAATCACCTTCGCACTCCTTAAAGCCCTTCCCAATGTTAGAGCTTGGTGGGAAGGTTACTGGGAGAGGTACAGTGCAGGTGAATCTATGACATTCGAGAGAGAACCACTTGGGTGACCTTTGTAGATTCCCTCAATGAGGAGTTCTACCATATCAGAAACTATGATGACCAGTACATGAGATGGACGACTCTGTGTCAGAAAAGAGACCAGACAGTGCCAGAGTACACTAACATATTTCATACCTTGTGCTCAAAGATGGGTATCAAAGACTCTGAGCAACATTTGGTTTTGAAGTATTGCAGTGGTATGCACAGGCACATTCAAACAGAGATGGAATTCTTGTACATCTCCTCATTAGGAGATGTTTATTGATATGTAGTCAAAATTGAGCAGAAATTCAAGCAGTGGAGTAAGCGGGAGTTTGGGTTTGCAAATATGCCACAACATAAGCATGGAAAAGACAAACCTAACTCACATAAAGAAGGACAAAGAAATGAGAGTCAATATCAAGAAAATCATTCCAAACAACTGGCTAAGAAGGGTGATAATAAAGACACCAGAAAGTGGTGCGAGTTCCCCAAAATCTCTTGGCACCACACCGGTGAATGTCGCTCGAAACAATCATTGGTAGTTGAGATCAAAGAAAAAGAATCGAAACTTGACTTGGACTTTGATTTAGAGAAAAGTAAAGGGAAACATATCATCGATGCAGAACCCACTGCTACCATCGTGGCCACAACAATACAACCAGAAGAACCAGAGGATCCTGAGGAGGGGGAACGCCTCTTCCACTCGTAGATGTGGGTAAAGGGGACCCCATTTCATTTCATTGTTGACAGCGGGAGTTAGAAGAACTCGATCTCAACCAAGGTTGTCAAGATATTGAATCTTCCAATGATGCCACACCCCCAACCATACACCATTGGATGGTTGAGCCAAGGATGAGATATTCATGTTAGACAACCATGCCTCATGTCCTACGAAATCAAGCCCTTCAAGGATGAGATATTATGTGATGTTTCCCCACTTGAAGTTTGTGATGCTCTTTTAGTACAACCATATATGTGGAAATGTCACACTATCTATGAGTCCCGGCATCACAGTGTCATTGTTACTCTAGGAAGTAATCTCTACAGGGTACTAGAGGTAGCTCCGAGTACTGCCACTTCATTGATGTCATCAAAATAGTGTTGAAAAGTAATCTCTCAGACAACAAAGTTTTCCCTTTTCACGATCCAATCAAAAGGTGAACAGAAGGCCACTGCAACCACTATAGCATCGGCCAAAGACTTTTCTATCTAACAGAAGCAAATCGAAAAGATTGTAGAGGACCACAAAGATATTTATACTTCACCTATGGGGATGAATCTGCATTACCACATCCCACATTCCATTGACTTGGTTCATGATGCTCCATTACCCAATGATCCAATCTACAATTGAACCCTTCTAGAGAATGAGAGTCTTCCATATGTTCATCATAGCTCTATTGGCCACGACCCTTTTCAAGTTTTCTTGGGGTTCCAACCATTAGCCCCTGTTGATATAGCTCTTCTCGTTGCATCTTCATCGATAAAGTCCTCCCACACTTAGACCAAGGAAGATTATGTAGCCAGATCTGTTGAATGGATCCAACACCTCCACCAACATGTTCATGACATCCTTCCATAGGCCAAGTGCAAGTAGGATAGCTACTTCAACAAGGCAAGAAACTCACCAAGGTTCAGATTCAATAAAATTTTCTCCATCTCTCAAGTGAACTTGATGTGATGGGGACCATTTCTTCTTAAGGGGAGAGGAATTATCAAGGTGAATCTCGGTGGCTATCCACCTTTTCCATCGAATCAACATTTTCGAGCCCGTGGTTTTGATAAACCATGATATTCACCCTTTTGATGGAGAATGCAATGTAATTTCATCTCCATTTGTTAATTACAGACATCATGTAATGATTTCCTAGTGGTCTTATGTACATGTCTACAACATAGCGTTAATAAATTGGATCCCGTTAGAAATTCACAGTTAAGCACGCTCAGGCTAGAGTAGTAATGGGATGGGTGACCGCCTGAGAAATCCTAGTGTTTTACATGCCTATGACATTTGTAAACTTAGACCAATTTATCCCACATGCATCATGAGAATTATTCTCCTCTCACTCTCTCACATATAATTGAGGTGGAGGAGGTCCTTTAAGAAGGCAATGGAGTGTGATGTAATTCTTATTTGAGAATGAGTGTAGCTGACATCTCTTTCTATTTAGAGATAATCTACCACCATTCTAGCCATTTTTTGTTTTACATTATTTTTTCTATTTTATCCATTAATAGAAGTTGGTTTTCATTGCATTTTTTTGTTCTCTTTTATATTTATGTTTATATCTCATTTCATTCTCAGCATAATTCGGATCAGAAGAAAAGATCAAGACAAAATGATCTATCATCATACTTTCAAAGAACTCAATCCAAGGATCCACATTATCTTTATGCTTCGAGCTCTTTTGAGCAACCTATCACTGCAAGAGATGTCAACTCTTACGAGAGTGCATTTAATATCCAAATATTAATAGATGAGGGAATAGGTTCCTCTCATGATCAAAGTGAGATAAATGCATTTTCACTAGAAATTCGTAATAAAAATTCTAAAATGTTTCATTGGAAAAGAACACAACCAATTCACAAAAAATACAAAAATGTCAATGGGACATAGGGAGACTATTCCAACTAGAATGGGTCTTTCATTTATTGAACCAATACCTCCAAAAAATGAGAAAGAGAAACCACAAGTTAGATGCAATATATGTAGTTGGAAACTTAGCACACCATTGACATTTCAGATGAAGTTAGATACAATAGAGAAGCATGCACGAAAGGTGTATGAAAAGAAAATTGTAGATGGCAAGGAGAAATCTATTATCAGATGGAAATATTCTAAGGAATGTCAACATGTCAAATATGTAGATGAATATAATAAATATTTAATAAGGGAAAACTCGAGGCAAGTGGAGGAACCATCACATCTCTATTTGAAAAGATGATGGAAAGAAATTTGTTATCCAAGACAATGCAATTAAGCACTATATTTCACATCTTATCTAAAGGTCGTCTTATGACAGATTATCTGAATTACATGAAATATCTATATTTTCTTCAAGTGTCAAATTTTCCATCTTCTCATTGGTCTATAATGAGTGGTTGGGAATAGGAAAAATATCTAGCTCAAGTAGAAAATGATGATATGAAAGAGAAGATTGAAAATACTAGGTTTTTGTCATTGTCTATGGATGAGGTTACAACTATTGATAATGCTTCATGGATTTGCATGAGTATTTATATGGTTAATGACTATTTTAGGCATTCCTATCTACTTGGGATTCATACAATGATGGAGAATTATACAGATGAAAATATTTGTGAACTTGTTAATAATAGTTTGAAGGAAATTGGTGGTATGGATCATTTAATGATCGCAAAAAAATTTGTATGTGTTGGAGTAGATGGAACATCAATAACACAAGGACAAAGGAATGGCCTTTGTGTTAGACTACAACTATCAATTTCATCGTATATGTCGAGTATTCATTGTATGATTCATAGGATGAATCTTGCATTTAAAATAGTAAGCAATTTTCCATATGTTTCAAAAAGTAAGTATCTTGTACATGAGGCTTATGCATACTTTTGTTATAGTCACAAATGATTTTCAGAGTTTCAAAAATTTGTTGATGGTGTTACAAATGGAAACAAGCTATTAAAAGATGTTGATAAAAGATGGTTCTCATTGAATGGACCAATTCAAAGACTATCAGTGAGTACCAATCCTTGGTATGGTGATGTATGGACATCATTTCAGTGTAGATAGACCTCAAGATATTCTCTTTCGACTAACATAGAAACATTATTAACATTGGTTGGAATTATTCCTATGTTAGATGAAATTAATGTCCTCGTGAAAATGTCTCAAAGTCGCACAATGTATATTGAAGAATACACAAATGCAAGAAAATTAGCATGCCTTTCATTGGGTAATTTGTATAAAATGCTAGAGTCTTTTAATGGTCCACGGTTTATAAATTGGACTATGATCATTGATATAGAAAATACTAAAAAAATGAAGTTTGATGAAAAAGGGATATTATGTATGGCAGTGTGTGGGTATATGGTTCATTTTCATTATATTGTTAAGATAGGATGAACCACCAAAGAGTGCCCTATGTCAAGAGACCTATTTGACAATGTTGTCATTTCAATGAGACACAACTTGATAGAAATTGCAAAATCACTAGCATCAGAGATAAGAGAACGATTTCCTTGAGATGAATTATTGGAGGCCATGTATGTGGTGTACCTTCAATATTGGAACAATCAACAATGTCAAACTACTTTAAAACATTACTTTGTGGAAAAATTAAATACTTTAGTGCGCCACTTTTGCTAGAAGGTTGAGATACATGGAGAACAGGTTCAAGGTATTTTAGATTCATCAAAATTGTTTCAACAATCCACACGCTTCGCTGAAATAATGTGGAAGTAATTTTGTGTTTTGGAGAATCCTCTAGAATATGGTGCAATAACAAGATTATGAACTATTTTAGGTGTTAGCCAATACTTACAAGAAAACACATCATAATATTTCAAATTAGCGGATTTGTGTCAAACCATGATTTTGGGATCAGTGGAGGATGATAGAATGTTTAGTGCAATGTCATTTTTTAAGTCAAAGATGAGGAAAAAGCTTGATAAACATATGGATACTTGTTTAAGATTATATGTAACAAAGTATGACATTACCAATTTTTCGTATGAAAGAGCACTAGCTCTTTGGCGATTAGATTGTGATAGAAGGGGAGAAAACAAGATAATAAATTTCTCTAATGAACTTGATATGGAACATAATTCTATGGAGGCTCATAATGATAGTCCATATAGAGAAGGTGGTCCTATTCAGAATGAAGTGAATGAGGACCTAGATGAGAACTGAGAAATTGATATACCACAAGATTTTATCTAATCCAATATATATGAGAGCCCAGGGGACACTTATTCCGGTATACATGTTTCATTGGTGGTTCAAGAAATAGTGAATGGAATAACACAAATGATGTGATTCTTGTTATTCGTTGTTCCTCTATTTTGGAGTAAGTTAGAAACTTTTTATCATAGCAAGATTACTATCTGCCAATTTGAGGTTGCATTTCAAGTCAAAATTGCTTTTATATTTTGTATTTTTCATTGTAATATTAGAGCCACATTTCCTTGATGCAAGTTATTTTAAGATTGATGTTTTGATATTTAACTATTAACTTGTCTCTTTCTTGTATGTGAGAGGAAATGAAGCTAGAATTTGATAAAGTTAGGACCTATCTCTTCACATAGATAGTGTACCAGTATTAAAGGGTAAATAATTAATTTAACAAGACTTTCGCTAAGCAAGAATGAGTTCATTCAAGTAGATGAAATTTATTTGATGTCTAGATCTAATACCTTGGTAAATTTTAATGGTTTGTTTGTTTGTTGCATTTTGGAGCATTTTGTCAAGTTTGAAATTTTGGGTTATTTTGGTTAAAAATTGTGTTAGTCCCTCGAATGCTTCTAGTTCTCATTTGATGTTTGACTGAACCATTTATTGTGGCATGATTGGTTTCATTCAATTTCCATTGAGTCAAGGGTTTGGGTTAAAGTTAAAGACCTTTGTTGAGTAAAAAAACTTTTTTTCTTCTTTTTGTCATGTTTATTTGAGAAACATATGGTATTAGGATCAATATACGAATTTGGTTATTCTACGGGCACTCAATGTGTTTTCCATAATAATTATTATTTTCTTTATATATTGATGGTTCAAGGAATTTTTTTTTTTTTTATTTCCTTTCACTTTGTCGCATGACTTAAGCATCTTCACCTTTTAGGATCTATTATGTTATTTTATATTTTCTTTGAAAAGACTTATTGGTGATTTAGAAAGGGAAATGAGCTTTGCTTAGTTAAACGAAGAGAAAAATGGTCTATGCACTAGGTTCCTATGTGTTTATCATATGAGACCTATTAGCATGATATTGACATTCCTCTAATGCAATTATACTTTTGATGTCAAGACTAAAAGAGCATTACATGTAGCCAGTGGAGGATGAGAGAATGTTTATTGCACTATCATTCTTGAAGTCAAAGTTGAAGAACAAGTTTGATAAACAATGTTGAAAAAAAATCATTACATAGTTTCTGCTAATAATGCACATGTTATGGAGAGTTTCATGTAACTAAGAAAGATGTGTGTTTATTGGTGCTTGTATCACATGGAAAAAATATCTTTCTATATAATTCATGATCATTTATTTCTTCAGTACTTTTTTGCAACACAATTTTGGGAGTATGTGTGTAGTAGGATCCAAGTGAGATACATTGCATGTGCTACCCTTAATGGGATTAAAATGGGTGATAGGAATTTGTCTGTGCACCATGCTACCATCGGGTATAGACATACACGATGGCATAATGTCCCTTAATTAATCTACATCTCTTATTTTACATGCTTAGTTGTGGCAATATAGCCAAGACTATCTCTTTTTCTAAGGCCTAATCTATGCCCAACATTTATTACAAAGTAATGTGTCTCGTTACTTTTTTATAAGACAATAAAAATATAAGGGATAAAATAGGCCTCTCTTACTTGGAAAGGGGTCCAATTTTAGTACAAATGGATGATTAGAGAGGAAGTCATGCATGGAATGTGACCTATCAATATTTTTATACTTTTGGAGTTATTGATGGATAGAATTATGTGCGCACCTATTTAAGAACATCCTATAACGAACGTGTTTGAAGGGTCTTTTTATAATTGATGAATCAATAATAAAGAATCCATAATAGAAGTGGTAGAGAAAATATTAATATCTCTTGAGCTTGACATAAGTGGTGGTCAAGATCAACACATATGAACTTTGTGGTGAAATATCATCAAAACTGATAGAGAGATATGCAAGAGTGTATAGTGAGAACCTTGACAAACATAACCCCCGATGCTTGCAACGTTGTCTAGAGGATGGAAAAATTATGTTTCTTTTTCCAAATATGTAAAATGAGTATATTACAATTTAATGAATACATTTTCCTATTATTATATATGGTTTTATACTTTATCAAAAAATTCACCAAGACTTTACAAGGTTTTATAATTCAATGAAAGATTCGTCAAGATTTTACAAGAGTTTATAACTCAGTGAAAGATTTGCCAAGATTTTACAAGATTTCATAATTGATTAAACGATTCACCAAATATATATATATATATATATATATCTTTCAATTTTTCCAATATATCATGGGGATTTGACATTATACATATAAATTTAGGAGGGGTTCTTAAAATCACCCCTGACTGGGAGCTTGGAAACAAGAAATTGGTAAGACTCAAGATTATATCTAATGCATCCCAACATGTATGGTTCCTTGTGAATTCAAAGCATTTCTGTTTGGCTTGCATGTTTCATGCCAACTTGGATATAGCCTTCATTTTTTTGTTTATGTCATGAGATCTCTACAAGTGTGTTTTTTTGGGAGAAAAATTCTTAGTCATCATTCCTTCTCAGTCAAATTATGTTATGCTAGGAGCCAACTAAACTAGGATAATTTTTTTGGTTTTATTGTTAATATTCAATGTATCATGTTTAAGCTTGTCTTGCAAATGCCTATGTGCAGACCTCAATCATTGAAGATTTTTCTCACCTAAAGAGAGAGACACACCTTGAGGAAATTTAAGGATTTAGAAAAATCTAACATAACCCATACGGCACAACACCTGGGAACATTACTCACAGATCTGTTTTTGGATTCTACATTCAATTCTTTGCACATGATTATCTTGAGCCCTTTCATTTCTGAAAGTTTTGGTTAAAATCAATCCTATGTCCTAAATGATTTTCCTATGTAGGTACTACAAGTGTCCATTGGATATCACACGCCTGATTTGAAATAGTGATGAGGTGAGCATGTTCATGCTTCAAAATACGCTTCAGGACTTGGAGAGTCAGAGAGTGAGCACAAATTCTGCAAGCCTTATAATATCAGAAGACTAGAGCAAAGACACTAGAGAAGTAGAGAAGAAATCTCTTTCTAGTCCCTTACTTATTGAAGCACAAGGCCATAAGGATGAGCTCACAGGATTCTGGAAATAAGATGTGAGATAACCTTCAAAAATCCTAGCATTGAAGCCCATTTAGACGAAATGCTATGTGTCAGTCTTTTCAAGAGTCTGCATAAATACTTCTGGTGTTGGGATGCATGAGTATTTTAAATCCGCTTGCAACACTCACATTCATGTTTTGTCTTTTGGAATATGTTTCATGCTTATTTCCTATATTTACTTTCCATTTACTAAAGGTTTCATTTTTCATTTGTATTGAGTCTCGGACTAAGTTTAATCTTTTGATTCTAAATATGACTGCTTGGTTTTATTTCACATTGTCTCTTCCCCTAAGGCCAATCTATGCTTCCAATTTAGTTTCTTTGGAATCCCTAATAATGTTTGATGATATGTTTGTTCCATTGTCTCATCTAGGAAATATCATGCACATGTAATATTCATGAAGCAGTCTGCATGAGGCTTTCCTGGCTCATGAGCTTAACTAAAGGATCCTATTGAAAATAAATCAGGGTTGCTTTGGAATATTGTGACAACGATTGGACCATGACTTGACCAAGTGGCTAATCAATGGTTATCCTTGCATGTTGGTTGATATGTAGATATTATGTAACATGGAAATCATTCACACACTGAGCAGCTACTCACGTGAAGGGTGAAATGTCAAAACCTAAAGGCTGAAAATAAAAATAAAGGATAATTTTATTTATCCAGGTGCAACAAATATACAAGAAAAATTTCAATAGTTTACAGTCATCCCCTATCATGCTAAAATAAAGGAAAATAAAATGAAATAAGGCCATTGCTTTCCCCATTGATCAGACACTAAGCATATACTAAATAAACTGGGAAGGACTAGGAAAGAAAGATCGATAAGATTAGGGGACATGCAAATATCTACGTCGGGGCTATGGACATTACCTAGCATCGGAGAAAGGTATGTCACGTCGTGATGACTCCATGGGGACTATGGAGGCCCATAAGCAGTGAAGCAACGTGTGAGGGATAATATATACACACCTAGTGAAAATATTTTTATATTCCAAACCTATATCAGCCCCATAATGAAGATATCAACTTGGATTGTCAACACAATTTAAGGAAATAAATCTCAGTATTATTCATTATCTTATTACAATAGACAAGATACACTAGTTGGCATGCAAACATCACTAGTGAACCCACCATGATGAAATCTCTCATATATTTGTTGCATACTTATTCCGAAATGACCTTGAGGATAAGAGCATGCCCCTTTGCATTTTATTCTCATAAGTCAGGGAAGACTAGCAGAGATTCTGGTTTCGTCTAGTGTGCCACCAATTGGTGAGGCTTCAACAAATTCTTTAAGCTAGCAAGCTTGGGGCCCCTCCTAAATTTTTCCACCTCGGATCCTTTAATCACTATGCCCATTATCCAGGTTCTCTTGATTTTTAACTGTAGATAATTTCCTATTTAAATGGATGACCAATGTATGATTACTTCTTGTTTTTGAGTTATGTTATGTTGCAGTCATGATTGGGTGTGGCAATAGTCTTGTCAAGTTTGTTTGTGTTGCAAGTAGTTTTTATTATGCCTATCACATCTGCATGTGTTTTGCACCTCTTGGTTCTCTGACTAACCTTGATTTTGAAAGTGCCATATATCATTATGTGGATTGATTGCAACATCTGCAAGACATAGGTTGGCTCTAAATTCCTTCTCAGAAAAGAATTGGTACTCGTGTCACATACTCAACATTAGGTGCTCCAAATGTTAGTTGGTTTTTTTCACAAGATAATATATCTTAGATACTAATGGATGGCCTCAGTTTCAATGGATAAATTGAGATCCTATATAACACAGATGTTGCAAGAATTGATGGAACTGAATTCAGGTAAATCGGTGACAAGAACAAGGCTCAAACTTTTATTAAAAAATGTTTTTACTCATAATTTCGAGTACTGGTCAAAGTGAAATTTTCACCTCCCAAGTAGGCCTACTATGGGTTTTGTGGGATTATGAACCCAACACCATTGACAAAATCAAAATCGGAGACCCATAAGTGCCAAAACGATCACCAATAATTTCTCGTCAAGCAAACCTCATTAATCATGAAACTACTAAAATGTTTGAATGAAGTTGTAAGTTTTCCCATTGGAAACCTCTCCCCATGATCTTCACATCACAAAATCGACAGCTCAATCGAGCGTTGTATGGGTGATCTATTTATCTTCTAATTCATATTAGGTTAACCCCCTTCTTAACCATTATAAAAATTTGTTATCGGTGCTCTCTCACAATTTTGAAATGTTCATCACCCATTGATACATCAGAAGCATCACAACTTCATTGAATCATCTTGTATCAATGTTCCCTAACAATTTTGAAATGTTCTTCATCCACCGATACATGGGAGCATCCCTTAGATCTTGAATCATCCTCAACCTTCGATATGTCGACGACCTTCATACATCTTGAATCTGTCTCGACCCTCGATGTTTCAAGGCTCCTTCAACATTGTGATCTTTCAATCACCACATATCATTTCAATGCTGACACAATAAAAAAATATTTGAAAGGAATAAGATAAATTTAAAGTTAAAGAATGTCACAATAAGTGATAGTAAAATATGTTGAAGTTTCACATGAGACAAGGTGAAGATGAGGCGGCAAAGGGGCCCCTCTTAAAACATTTTAATAATTATTTAATATGTCCTCCACTTCTTAACCATACTTTATCCCCTCCTAATATTATTTAATATCCTCGTCTTTTAACCCTCGTCTCCATGTATCGACGCCTTTCACAATCTTATTCCTCACAACCTCTAATGTTTCAATGACCTTTCAACATCTCATATTCCTCGTGACCCCCGAAACATCAATGTCCATCACGTATTTTTTATATTCCTCAACCCTCGATACATTGGTGTGTCATAATATTTTGAATTTTCCTCAACCCCCGACACATCATAACCTCTTCAACATTTTAAAATATATCTCCTCCCCCAATACAAACGATGGAATAACTCTCAAACTCTGACAAGGCTTAACATACATTGGAAATGGAATATGTTGTGAGCATCAAAATGCAATGTGTTTCAAACAATGTACCAGGGATATCATGTACACACCGATACATGCCATCCCCTTAAACTGTTCTCAGTTCCATTTTTACAAGTCAACCTGGGAACGAAAATGATGAATAAGATTTGATCCCTCAAGGCATGGACGAATAAAATTTAAGGTCAGAAAATAAACAAGATTTATGAAGTATGCAATGGTAAGTTTGAAAATAAACTCAAGGCATGCTACCCCAAACATTGTTGAGGGTGCAACATGTGACTCTCGGAAAAACACAGCTCCTAGTTTTGTTTTTCTCATATATTTTGACTCCAAGCTCCATTTTGCATGCTCCTTATACTGTTGGAAAGGTCTCATAAATATATAAAACTTCCCAATTACAAGTTTCACGATATTTCTCACCATTTTTCCAATATTTTCAATTTTGAATACTGGTGTACCCTAAACATCCCAGGTACCTAATAACACAACATTTCAATGGGGATGTTCAGTAAGTCATCATCAAAGGGACTAGAGATCAAACTCAAGGAATTAGACCTGAACTTGTCACTCAACTACCAATTGAATTCAATATGTTTAAATGCACATTTTTAAAGTATGTTTTGTGATTTTATATTGGAAGCTCATCTATTTTGTGTTAAATGGAATCCAGGTACCAATATTGAAAGAAGATCATACACAGGAATATGAATACATAATGTATGAAGAAGTGGACTACAGAGACACACATTCTATACATCATGACAAGGTCTATTGTCAGTGTGCAATAATGTCTTAGCAAATGTTATCTACAACAAAGGATGACATGTCAAAACATGAGGAGCAATGAGCAAACAAAAATCAAGCCCAAATGGCAGAATATGAAGTACAAATCTCATGGTAGACAAGTCTCAAGCAAAGAGGAAAAAGGGACCCATAGTGTGCAAAATAATGACCAAGTTATATAAGGTGAACTAGGACCAAAACCCATGATGTCCCACAAACACTAAAAGACAAATTCAAAATGTGAAAGTACATGATGTATGATACATTAAATTATGAACATTTATGCTCTCTATATTCCCTCATCATTCCATAGAGGATAAGGACAAAAATTTTGCAAATGGAAGGTCAAGAGGAAGGGATGCAGAAGGCCAATAGTCAGGGTGCATTTCAATAATAGGGGGATTGTACTCTAATTCGGGGAATTTGGCTCTTGGAGCATTCATGTGCTACTAATGGAACTTTAATGAGGATAAGAATTTTTGGTCAAGTTATTTTCTAGAGAACTCGGATTCTTTTGTTACACTTGTTGTGGATTGTTTTACTACCTTTTTCTCAGCAATGGAGTTTTGCAAGAATGTATCTCACATTATAGACTATTCTTATGTGTGATTGCTGCATTTTTATTTCTATTCTTCGGGAAATATTTGTCTGAATCTATGAACATATGACTGCAAATGACTGTTTTAATGCTAGACTATTTTGGGTTTGCAATTATTTACCCATATTCTTGTATTTTTTGTATGTGAACTATTTCTCGGGCCATTGATAGAAGCATGTGTGGTTATGTGTTTACTTTCTTGTTATATTTAGTTTTTTCTAGATGCACACATCTTAGATTAGTTTCATTTCAATATTTAGCTTAGAAACCATTGTCGGTGGACTGGGCCGTAACCAGTAAACCCCAAACTAGTAATGGTTTTTGGTCAAGAATTCAGATGGGTTCCCTATTCCAAATGGTGTGAGGTATAATTGGGGGATTCTCACTAGGAGAAACCCCTGTTGTTGATCAAGGTCACAAAAACCACGTCAACAGGACCCATAACATAACATATGTTGAAACTATAATTTATGGATCTGTAGAATAGAAACTTGTTCCATAGAAGATGGGCCTTTGAAGCAATATTCTATAACAAATAATCCATAAATGAGAGTTTAATCAAAATAAAATACAAAATAAAAACTTCTCCTAATGTTAATCATATTTTCAAATGAAATACTAAGGAAATGCAATGGAAAATACCTTAAGCCTAAATACAACATTTTAACATTAAAAAGGATTAGTCAGGGGTTATGGGTAAGTTAAAAGGATTATAAATAAGGAAAAGAGGGTGGAAAAAGATGGTAAAATTGTGACTCATCATCCATTCTTGAAAGGTAGCCACCACAAGCACCACTATGATAGGAATTCAAGACCTACTCTACCTCATCATGAGTGACACACCATCATAACAATGTATCGACTACTCGACCATAAAGGTTGTCTCCAGTGAGGAGCCTAATGATGAATACAATGTGGATCATCACAATATAGGTGAGGCCCAAACTTCTGGGTTCACAGATAGACTAAAATGTCACCATACCAAAGGTCGACTGTGGATATAGAAAACAAGTTTTCATCTGGAATATTTCCATCCAACGATGGGTCTGGTGCACCAATTGGGAGGTCAAAAATGAACTCAATGAGGGCTAAGGATTTATTACTCTTTGGCATGATGAACTCTAAGTTAAATTCCTGAAGGATAATAATCCAATAAGCATATTGTTCATTGATAACTCACCATCTCAATAGAAAGGAAACAAGGTTTAAATTCATCACTAACTTGGTTTTACATAGAAGAATATAGTGACACAACTTATGAACAAAGAAAACAACTACCAAGGCCAATTTTTCCTCATGTGTGTAGGAAAAAGGGGGTCTAGATAAGTTGGAATATTTTCATCCAATGATGGTTCTAGTGCACCATTTTGGAGGTCAAAAAAGAACTCAGTGAGGGCTAAGGATTTATTATTCTTGGGCATGACGAACTATAAGTTAAATTCTTGAAGGATAATAATACAATAAGCATATTGTCCATTGATAACTCACCAACTCAATAGAAAGGACATAGGGTTTGAATTCATACCTAACTTGGTTTTACATAGCATAATATAGTGACACAACTTTTGAACAAAGAAAACAAGTACCAAGGCCGATTTCTCCTCACGTGTATACGATAAAGGGGGTCTAGATAAGTTCTGGCTCACATAGTAGATGATGCACTTACATCTATCAAGCTCATCCTAAACTAACACTCCAATAATAGCAAACATTGAAGCTGAAATGTAATGGATCAAATCCTTATCAAAGTTGAGATGACTAATTAAAGGTGTTGAGGTAAGGGCACACTTGAACATATCAAAGGAATGCTAGGCATGATCATCCCATACAAAGTGTTGGTCCTAAACTCTTCACATGGCTACTAAAGGGTAGAGCTAGGCCACCTCAAGTTTATAATGGTTGGTTTTTTAATTTTGTTGGTCGGTTAGAGGGTTGGTTTTACCAAGACAAGAGCATGGTTGGGTTGGAAAAATGGTATGGGTGAGGGTCCTCCTTGGATGGTGGCACACAAATGATAGACAAGTGAAATAATAGAGATAAACACAAAGAGAAACAACAAACCACTCAATGACTAATCTGTTGCAAGAAGTTTAATACTTAAAATATCATTTCAATACATTAAACATGTATCAAAAACGCAATTGCTCCCACAGGTTGCAATAAAAACAAATCTTCACCAAAGCATTAGTTGCTTTAAAGGTTGCATATTAGTAAACATAAGTTATACAATAACTAAAGGAAATGAAATGTTCTTCACATTGATCAAAACTGCATTCAAGATAAGATTAAAAAACACATGAAGATTTGGACAAAAACATTGTCATCAAAAGTATGTTCACCAGGTAGAGAATTTTAATCCATGTATAGAACAGGTTCATCCAGTTGATGTATTGATCTCCTTTCCCAAAAATCGAACCCTGAAAACATACAAAAACTACATATTTATCATAGTTGCAAAGGCTCTCATTCATCTCGGACTAAGGCTTCACTCTGTGCTAACAATTGTAAACAACTTATTAACTTAAAAACGAAATTGTTGGAGTGCAGTGATGCATACTTCAAACTTAACTTAATTAAAAGGGATGTGATACAAATGACCACTTATTATGCATTAACTTGAAATGTCTCAACTTAAATAACTGAAAACTGTTGTTGATGGTAGACCAGACTGATGCATAAACTGAATCACACTAGCCTTTGACAGACACTGACTCAGAGTGACAGAGGTGAGTGATGTGTCGAGCATGGGCATGCATGCACATTGTTTGAGGCCACTGGAAATGAATGGATGTGTTGACAACTCCTTCGACGATTTAGGACTATGCTGAGTTGAAAAAATCTCGGAGTTGTAGGGCCCGGAGCGACGTGGAAGCCTAACATCACTTCAGGACTTCGACGGTTTGAAACTTTGACATTCATGAGTTTATATATGTAAAGCATGGAAATCTAGCGAAGTGATGTGTCTCAGAAGGAGAGTGACACATGTCACTTGAAATTGAGCAGATGACGTGCCCCAAGGTGCTTGAAATGAATGCCATATGTCAACACCAGATGGATGCCATGTGTCAGCACCATATGGATGCCATGTGTCAGCACCATATGGATGCCATGTGTCAGTTCTAGATGGATGCCACATGTCTTGATGGATGAGTGTCGTGTGCTTTAGCACTTCGGGCTTCGGGAGTTTTGGATTCTGAAGCATGAAAATATCCTGAAGTAGTACGGGCTCGAAGTGACATGGCATCTTGACGTCACTTTGAGACTTCGACGGTTCGACGCTTAGGGCTTCGAGATTTTTGGATTATGAAGCATGAAAATCTCCCGAAGTAGTACGGGCCTAAAGTGACGTGTCTCAGAAGTAGAGTGACATGTGTCACTCGAACTTGAGCAGATGGCGTGCCCCAAGGTGCCTGAAATGAATGCCATACGTCAATGCTAGATGAATGCCATGTGTCAGCGCTAGATGGATTCCATGTGTCAGCGCCACATGGATGCCACATGTCTTGACAGATGAGTGTCGTGTGCTTCAGCACTTTGGGCTTCAGGAGTTTTGGATTGTGAAGCATGAAAATATCTCGAAGTAGTACGGGCCCAAAGTGATGTGTCACAAAAGGAGAGTAACACATGTCACTTGGAAATGGACGAATGACGCAACCAAAAGACCTAATATGATTGCCACGTGTCATGACTGACGAGTTCCACGTGTCTTTGGAACTTCGGCACTTCGGGGCTCTTTGCTTGCTCTGGTCCAAAACCTCCTGGATGAACAAACTTGCGAAGTGGCATGGCAGTGAGGGTCTGCTCCGACAGCTTGGAGCTTTAGAACTTCGACACTTTGGCTCTTCGACTCTTTGCTTGTTCTGGAACAAAACCTCTTGAATGAATGAACTTGCGAAGTGACATGGCAGTGAAGGCCCACTCTGACACTTCAGAGCTTCGAAACCTCGACACTTTGACTCTTTGAAGATCTTTGCTTGTCGTTAAACCTTGCACAATGTTGAAAACCCCGAATGCACGAAAATTTTCGATCTGAGTGGCATGTTGGATCTCCATCGTTGCAATTTAACCTGTCTGTTCCCACCATCTGATCTCGAAATTGATCTCTTTTGAATGTTATGTTTTTTTCTCATGGTTGTTCCATGTGCATACAATATACTTGATCGACTCGATGTAAGCTCAATTAATGGAAAACAAGATGACAAGTAATTCGAACCAAGTCATGATATGTGTTTATCCTTCAAGAAAAACGGAAAAAAATCTGCGCAAAGAATAATTCAAGAAAGACAAAAAAGGAAAACCAAGTCATTAAACAAATGAGAAACTAACTTGACCAACCTTAAGAGGAAATATTTCTAGGAAGGTATGGAAAAGAGAGAGAGAGAGAGAGAGAGAGAGAGAGAGAGAGAGAGAGAGAGAGGCAGGGGTGCAGATTAGGTCTTAACATTGGCTCCAACTGGGGAAAGCACCCCCCTATGGGGCGCTGAGAACAACAGATCAGTTCCTTTGAACTCAATAACTTTCCCCCCACCTTCCTTTTCTTACCTTCATTTTCATCTGCCAGCCATGTATCTCTGAAAATTAACATTGAATCTAACCCCATTGCCTTTGTTGGGCTATGGAGTCTTTATTCAAAATGAAACTAAAAACTACAACTACACCCCAGTGCATGTGTTGGGATATGGAGTCTCTTATTCAAACAAGCTATTGAAAATCAACACACTTAAAAACAATTTGCGAACTAAAAATTAAATGCTCGAACTACAAGCTTATTCTCCTACTCCTAACCAACATAAGTCCAACTGCTCACGTAACATGAAATTGCCAATACAACCAAGCAAGAAGGTGTCTGACAACATAACCTTGCTCTTTGTAGTTGAATAAAAGAATGCATAAATGAAAAGATTTTTTCAGCAGAAATTGAATGGTAAGATTATACTTACCGCTACAACTTGATTGCATGACAAATGATGTAACATTTAAGACCTCTAGGAAAACTAACTCCATGCAAGTCGCCACTGGATCTTGAAAATCATGATGCATGTTTAGTTCATACCAAAAACCTAGATGCTTCTTTTTTATTTCAATATCATATCCTCCACTTCTCTTTAGATAATCTGCTTCACAAATGTCATAGATCGAGACACTACTAAGAAGTTCCATCTGTATCATTGTAGAACTCTATTGTTCATCATCAAGAGATTTATCAGAGATGGGTTGGTCTTTAAAAATTCCTGAAACTTGAACTTCAAAGTCCTCCATTTCATGAGATCCTTGGGAGATTGACTACATAATAGTAGCCTGATCTATGTAAACTTTTGGAGCATCAATCTCATCATAAAAAGCATTGTTAGAGATATCTGATATAATTTCAAACGTTTCTGCATAATCCTGATCAGCTTTTTGGTCATCAGAACAATCAATAAAAATTTCCTCCTGAATAGAAAAACTAGAGAAGATTTCACAAGGATATGACTCTTCTCCCACTTGTTTAACATCAACATCCTTCTCATTCATACAACTAGAGGAACCAACTATAGACTTCTGCATATATAAATCAAACTCCTCACAACAATTTTCAAAAAGCAAATCAGCTGGAAAAAAACTTTTACAATGGTCGCTAAATGTTGCATGGAACTCTTTTAGTGAAGAAATGCTAGCAAGAGGCAAGGATCGGTACCATTCACGAGAATCTCCTTCTAATGAGTACCTGAACATATTCATTAATACATCCTCATGATGTATATCGAACTGATGCATGCTCTCATGGAATTCAAGCAAATGATCTACACGGTTATCATTTTTATCTTCTCTAAATCTAGGCAAGTACTCACCCCACTCATCTATAGTAGGAATAGTATTTGGAAAACCAGGAACAACAAAGAAATTAAAAGGAGAAAACCTCCGAGCCAAGATGGCTTCCAACTAAAAATATGATTTCTTAAAATTGTGGAGTCGCCACTGGATTCTTTAACCATGGAGTCGCCAGGTGAATGATCTTCATTCTAAATGTGTCTGGTAATTGTTCACCATCAAAGATCATATCTTATCGTTGTTGTTCTCCAAGGGAAGATATTTCGTTACTCTGTCATCGAAAACAGCGCCAGAAGATGTTGGTCTTAAAGTCTGCACCTGACTGCTAAAGGGCAGAGCTAGGCCACCTCAAGTTTAGAATGGTTGGTTTTTTAATTTTGTTGGTCGGTTAGAGGGTTGGGTTTACCAAGACAAGAGCATGGTTGGGTTGGAAAAATGATATGGATGAGGGTCCTCCTTGGCTAGTGGCACATAAATGACAGAAAAGTGAAATAATAGAGATAAAAACAAAGAGAAATAACAAACCACTCAATGAATAATCTAATGTAATAAGTTTAATACTTAAAATATCATTTCAAGACATTAAACATGTATAAAAAACGCAATAAAAACAAATATTCACCAAAGAATTATTTGTTTTACAGGTTGCATATTAGTAAAGATAAGTTATACAATAGCTAAAGGAAATGAAATGTACTTCGCACAGATCAAAACTGCATTCAAGATAAGATAAAAAAAAAAAGCACATGAAGATTTGGACAAAAACATTGTCATCAAAAGTATGTTCACCAGGTAGAGAAATTTAATCCATAAATAGAACAGGTTCAACCCACTAATGTATTGATCTCCTTTCCCAAAAATCAAACCCTAAAAACATACAAAAACTTCATATTTATTGGAGTTGCAAAGACTCTCGTCCATATGGGACTAAGGCTTCACTCTGTGCTAACAGTTGTAAACAACTTATTAACTTAAAAACGACATTGTTGGAGTGCAGTGATGCATACTTCAAACTTAACTTAATTAAAAGGGACATGATACACATGACCACTTATTATGCATTAACTTGAAATGTTTCAACTTAAATAACTAAAAAATGTTGTTGATGGTAGACCAGACTGATGCATAAGTTGAATTGCATTGAGCCTTTGACAGAAATTGACTTGGAGTGACAGAGATGAGTGATGTGTCGAGCATGGGTATGCATGTGCATTGTTTGAGGCCACTGGAAATGACTGGATGTGTTGACATCTCCTTCGACGATTTCAAACTATGTCGAGTTGAAAAACTTCCGTAGTGGTAGGGCCCAGAGCAACGTGGCAACCTGATATCACTTTGGGACTTTGGTGGTTCGACACTTCGGCGTTTGGGAGTTTCTGGATGTAAAGCATGGAAATATCCCGAAGTAGTATGGGCCTGAAGTAACGTGTCTTAGAAGAAAAGTGAAATGTGTCACTCAAAAATGAGCAGATGGTGTGCCCCAAGGTGCCTAAAATGAATGTCATATGTCAACACCAGATGGATGCCACGTGTCAGCTCCAGATGGATGCCATGTGTCAGTGCCATATGGATGCCACGTGTCAGTGCTAGATGGATGCCACATGTTTTGATGGATGAGTGTCGTGTGCTCCGACACTTCAGGCTTCAGGAGTTTTGGATTGTGAAGCATGAAAATCTCCCGAAGTAGTACGGGCTCAAAGTGACGTGGAAGCCTAACGTCACTTCGGGACTTTGGCGGTTCGACACTTCATGCTTTAGAATTTTTGGATTGTGAAGCATGAAAATCTCTCGAAGTAGTATGGGCCCGAAGTGACATGTCTCAGAAGGAGAGTGACACATGTCACTCGAACTTGAGCAGATAACATGCCCCAAGGTGCCTAAAATGAATTCCATATGTCAATGCCAAATGGATGCCACATGTCAGCACCAAATGGATGCCACATGTCTTGACAGATGTGTTATGTGTGCTTAGGCACTTCGGGCTTTGGGAGTTTTGGATAGTGAAGCATGAAAATCTCCCGAAGTAGTACGGGCTCAAAGTGACATGTATCAGAAGGAGAGTGACACGTGTCACTTGGAAATGGGCAAATGACGCAACCAAAAGACCTAAAATGAGTGCCACATGTCATGAATGATGACTTCCACATGTCTTCGAAACTTCGGCACTTTGGGGCTCTTTGCTTTCTCTAGACCAAAACCTCCCGGATGAACGAACTTGCGAAGTGATGTGGAAGTGAGGGAACGCTTCGACACTTTGGAGCTTCAGAACTTCGACACTTTGGCTCTTCGGCTCTTTTCTTGCTCTAGACCAAAACCTTCTAGATGAACGAACTTGCAAAGTGATGTGGCAGTGAGGGCCCACTCTAGCACTTCAGAGCTTCAGAACTTCGGCACTTCGACACTTTGTCTCTTCGGCTCTTTGGAGATCTGTGCTTATCGTTAAACCTCGCACAATGTTGAAAACCCTGAATGCATGAAAATCGTCAATCTGAGTGACCTATTGGAACTCCATCGTTGCAATTTTAACCTATCTGTTCCCACCATCTAAGCCTGAAATTGACTTCTTTTGAATGTTGTGTTTTTTTCTCATGGTTGTTCCTTGTGCATACAATATACTTGATCGACTTGTTGTACGCTAAATTAATGGCAAAAAACATGACAAGTAATTCGAACCAATTCACGATATGTGTTTATCCTTCAAGAAAAACAAAAAAACTATGTGAAAAGAATCAGTCAAACAAGAAAAAAAAGGAAAACCTAGTCATTGAACAAATGGGAAACTAACTTGACCAACCTTAAGAGGAAATATTTCTAGGAAGGTACGAAAAAGAGAGAGAGAGGGGCAGGGGTGCAGACTTAGGTCTTAACACAAAGGATGCATTGTATCATAACAACCAAAGAAAACCAAGAGCAATGGTGGTGTAGTCCGGGACAAATCGACACAAGAAATTGGATTTCCCTTATAGGCCCTATAATTGGTGTATATTATGAGGCGAGGGTAGTTCAATTATGGCATGAACCTTTATAGGGTCTACAGTAATGCTAACCTTGGAAATGATGAATCCCAATAGCCTACCTATAGGCATGTATAAGACAAACATAAGGAGGTTTAATCATGTGTTATACTTGCAACACCTAAGGAAGATAGTACGCAAGTCTTCCAAGTGTTGCAACAATTTATTTGAGCGAGTAGTGAGGTCATCGATTCAAGCCAAAATAATGTGAACCAAGTCATGGAAATAATAGGACTTGGTACACTAAAAAGTGTCTTTAGTGTTCTTTAATCCAAAAGGAATAACCTTGTACGTGAAGGTTCTCGAAGAAGTAGTAAAGACATTTTTTTATTGATCTTGGGGATGAATCCAGATATGATTATATCCTAAGATTCCATTCATGAAGGAAATGATCGCATGGCCTACAAAAGAATCAATAATCTAATCGATGAATGGATTTGGGTAATTGTCTTTGAGATAGGCCCAATTTAGATCACATAAATAAGTGAAAATGTGAATGGTGTCTTGTTTCTTTGCAATGGGTATAGGGTTAGAAACCCACAAAGTGTATGCAATAGGGTAAATAAATCCTACCTACTACAATTTATCAATTTCAACTGGGGTAAATGGAGGGGGCGTTGTAAGGGTGAATAGGTCATTGTTTTTTATGAATAGGTATGGTATTCGGCCATGAATCAATGTGATGTTTAATAATGTTAGGATCGATTATGGGCATCTCTGTTTATGACCAGACAAAAACATATTGAAACTCTTGGAAAATGGATTTATAAGTAGCAATCCCCTTAGGAGGAAATTTTCCCCGAGAAGGATATTTTCTTAAACACTACGTGTAACTGAGATATCCACCTTAATGGTAGGTGAAATATTGGCCAAATTCCCCTCAAACACATTAGGCGTGGAAATGGGATTCTTAAACCAATTGACTTTTCCATGGGGGAGAAATTATTTGGTTTTAACATCATATTAGTTACAGGAACCCATCTTCTGAAGTAAAAAGTAGGAACAATGATGAAGATCATCCCAAGGGTAATCTGGAGTGGTAAGAGACTCTAAAATTTCTTCATCGGAGTGAAATATGGGGGTACTAGAGTCTATGCTATGAGTTTATCTCATAGAAGTGGTGGAAGATCTGATACTGAACCCAATATGAACACCATAGGAACAAGAAGTTTGACTCACATAGGATATGTTTAACGAGGAAGATAGGAAACTAGTGGATGAAGGCTCCATTGATGTTGACAGCAAGGGGACATAAGACATTGAAGTGGTGTTTCGATGTACATCAAACAAAAATAAATGATTTTAGACTATCTCAATCCCATGAAAGCTGAGAGATAGAGAATGCACATGGTATTCTCATCAATTATAATAGGATCACTCATTTCAAGAATTAACTTACTCTTAGTCTGCAAAAACTATTGACGTCGAATAGCGAGGTCCTTCACTAGTGGATTTAGTTTCTCCTTGGGAGAGGAATCATGTATCATCCCCAAACCCAAGATGGGGCATGCCACACAAATGTTATGCCTCTAATACCAATGTAATTAATAGTACACCCTACATATAATTACAATTATGCAATCCTATGCAGTCCTTAAAAATATCTTATTCATGCATAATTAATAACAGTAAAAACCCATAAAAACATATCAAGAATAACATAATTATTCACATAGTAATCATAAAAAACACATAGAGACACTTGTCTTTTCAATAATTCACCAATTGTGTTCAGACCTCAGACGTTCCTCCTAGCTATAGAATCTTCTGCTCATAAACTCTCAGCAGTAGGTCACCCCCGAGTTGAGGCTAGAAACTCCACCAGGGAAGGCTTTCTAAGCTAGACTAAGGTCTAACCAACACAATGAAACTTAGGCCAAGGTGCCAACTGTTGCAAATAGCATACAACCTCTCATTTCCCACATCCTATCCCACCCCAAGAAGTGTGCCCCTTTTCTGCACAACAATCCTTTGGCTGCCCCACTTCCCTTACGAGGCCTCAACAACAAGCCGAATAGAAAGTATCAGGGATCTGTAGCTATTTCCAAACACATAAGAAACACAATTCCTAGCATTTCTCTCACCTAGAGAGAGTGCTCTCGGGCATGACTGTAACACCCTGGTTTTAACTCTTATGAACTAGAATGTATTATGTAAATTTGACTTAGGTTGGTGAGCCAGTAAAGTTGGAAAGGGGTCAAAGTGCCTAGAAATGTAATATATATATATATATATATATATATATATATATATATATATATATATATATATATATATATAATACATGGTTGGTTGTAGGATGGACAAGGACAAGAGATAGGGGGCTATGATTCCACGAGAGAGAGGGATAATGGGGTTAAGTCTTTTTATTATATTTTATTTAATCATCTTTGTTTTAATTGAGAAAAGTGGTTGAATGAGCTTCTTGGGGGGGGGCGCATGTGGTTCTTAATTCTAGTAATTATATAAAACTCTACCTATCGGCTATTTGGGGGTTGTTCTTTTCTCTTCATTCATTGTTAAGAATTCCATCACTCATCTTCCTCATTCTTTCCAATTCGTGTGCTCTTGGTTGGAGCATGGAAATGAATGGTTGGAGAAGGATAGCCATTGTGAGATGGCTGTGAGGAATTACTGATCATTCCAGAAGGGAATGGATGCTTGTATGCATCATATTGATGGCAGTTCTGAAAGAATTTTCCACAACTGAGAATCCTTGGAGTTTCCAGCATTGATATTTCCTGGACCAGTAGCACTGGAGCCCTGGAGAGAAATGAAACTTCCTGAGGAAATGCATGGCACAGAAAGAGGTTCATTTCTTTGGGTTGTGCAAGTTGAAGGGAAAGAGAGATGGAAATTATGATTGTTGTGTGGTTGGGAAAACATGAGAGATTTTTATATAACTAGTGTGGTTTTAGATTTATCCTAGGACCCATCCTTGTGGATTCATATCCCTGGCTCAGGAATGACACTATTGTTGAGAGTGATTGAACAATAGTGTATATGGTTGGGAGGAATTTCCTTGGTATGTAGCCAATTGGTGAATGTTTACTTGAAAAGATAAGTTCTCTTTGTGTTTTATGTATAATGTATATTCCACAGTGTATTTATTTATCTCTGAGATGTATTTTTGTGTGCATGCTTGTTGGTTATTTGTTGTGCATGGCATAATGTTCATTTCTTGGATGATTTAGCATGTTCCTGTCAATTACATGTGTTGAATCCATGTTTATTTATCCAAGAGAATGGAACAAAAATTCATAATCAGTATAAGAGAGAGAATTTGGAAGTACTTGGGCAATGAGTATGTCTTAGATTGGTATCTGGGCAAATCGTTTTGGTATTTTTTGTATTGGGTATGTTCCAAGTTAGTTTTAGAGCATTCTTGGTGGGATTTTTGAGGTAGCATGGCCCATATTGGTGTTTGGGTATGTTACAAAGTAGTATTAGAGTGCAAGGTTCAACATTGAGCTTGTAGGGTCCAGGAGCCAACACGAATTGAGCAAATTCGTGGTTGCATATTTCGTCCCGTGACAAATTTGGGAAAAATGGGGAATAGAAGTGAAATCCCCAAATTGTGAGAAAATTTTGAGTTTCAGTGCTTCAGAGAAGTTGAAGAAGTAATTCATGGCATCGATCTACAATTTGTAAACTCGAATTCAGTGATGGAATTCGAATTCCTATGAGTTTCATGGTGACTGTGAAGTTTACGGAACAACAACCCAGATTAATTCAACTGTGAGGATCAGTGGTCAAGATTCAATCGCAGAGAATTAGAGCAAGGCATTCCTGAAAGGCCTTCGAGAATAAGGTTTTGGAAAGACTTGGAGCCGGGCATGAGGTTGAGCCAAAGGGAGGATTTCTATGATGTGAGATGAATGAAGGTGGATTGTTCACTATATTGAAGGCCAATCCTAGACACTCATTGGAAGTCGGGTTTCATAAAAGTTTTGAAACAGGGTGCAACTTGAGGTATGAAGAAGAGAAGCCCAATGGTAAAATCCTAAAAGAAAGAGAGTTGTTGGATCAATTGGGGTCATTATCAGTTGCCAGATCTCGTGAAGATGTTGTTTTGGAATTATTTTTTCAAAAGAGCTTGTTCAAAATAAATTTCTATGAAGTCAGTCTAACTAAGGTAACCAGTGCACAGTTTTGGAGCCCACACTGATTGCGGTCGTTGATCAACACGAGTGTTGACCATCCGATCTATCGGACAAGCATGTTGTCTTGAAAGGTCTGAGGGCAGAGGATAATTCCACATAAGTCACCATGTCAGTGTGCCATGTTAGAGGACATGTCATCAAGAGTGGGTGAATCAGAGAATGTCATGTGGAAATCGAGTGCATGGCTTTGGGATGAATGGTTCCTGAGAGCCTTCAGAAGAGGGCTATCAGAAGGTTTGTTTGGGAAGGGTTCTGATGGATGAAGACTAACAAAGCTAGATTGATAGGCTATCAGTATTTGGATTTCAAAAAAGTAGACAAGCAAGTAAATCTCATTTTTTATGTTGGTATCCTGATGGGCAGAGTATGATAGTGTTTCAGATTGCGGCTTTCAAAGACATCCACGTACCTCAACAATTTAAAGCTTTTTGATGGGAAGGTTTAGAAGAAGAGTCCTGACAGGCTTATGGAGGTTTATCCATAGCTTGGCAAGGCCAATAATATCAATGGTTCATATTTCTTCTGATTTGAAATCAACGATGCAGATTGCACATAGGAAAAATTGTTCCACATTTTCAAAAAAAAGAAAAAGAAAAAACCAAATCTGGAGCAATTTTCTTATTTTCGCCATAACTGGAGCATATTAAATAAGGTTGAGATGAAACTTTGAGGTTTTTTCAGCATAGATGAGATCTACAAAAGTGTCAGACAAGGTCATTACCCATTTCTACTTGGATTTGTTAGAAATTGAAAAAAGTGAATTTTAAAGATCTAAGTCCAGATCATTGGCAGAGATCCAGATTAAGACACAATTCATGGAGAGAGTACAAAAGGAATACATAGAAATAACCCACGAAGGAACTAAATAAATCCTAAGGGGATTGGAATGTGGATGCTGAAATAGGCCAAAATCCACTATTCTAGCCCACTTTTTAAAGATTATTTATATTTTTGGAGGAGAAAAGTGACCCCATATCACAAAAAAGGAAAATTTTATGTACTCAACTTTTCATACACTCAACAAGACAAACAAATTTGGTTTAGTGAAAGTTTTCCAAAAGTGCACAAACTGAGAGATAGTCAGTTTTGCTAAAAATTCCAAGTCTGGAAAAAGGGGTGAAAAAGGACAAAGTTGTCATTTCCAGATTGTTGTTGTCATTTCCAGATTTCCAGATTGTTGGGATAAAAAATTCTACAGATATTGTAGAAGTTGGTTGAGGCAATAAAAATCTACAGGGAAAGAAATGAAAAGTGGATAAATAACTAAAACAAGAATGGAACAAAAGGATTATTATTCAGCTGCTATTGAGTGTGAACGAATTGCAGGAAAAAGGACAAGAATTCTCCCATAGGACATGAAGCCAACAGATGAAGAATGTCATTAATGGACATAGAAAGGAAAATTAATACTCCATAGAATTGAAGGTAGATATGTGTAGATTGTTTCAAGCTTTATGTGAAAGAGAATAAGGAGCTTAGGAGGAGATGCGTGAATCATCTCTATGTGCCAAGCATAGGAGTGCTTGGGAAGTATTTGCTATCTATGATTTAACTACCTTGTCTAAAATTACTCAGAGAAAGAAAGCCATTATGATATCATAGTTCACAATGGAAGTAGGATACAATGCAGAGGAACTAGGGATAGAATAATGAAGGTTCTTTCACTTGAAAGATGTCATTGAATGAAAATAGACTTCTGTTGGAAATGGTCTTGAGTGTGAAATGTATGGCTTCATGGGGAATTGCTAAATGAAGAAACCCAATGGACAAATAGAAGTAATAGTAGGGATGTAGAATGAGTATGGTTAACTTGATTAAAAAATGTTTTGGTAGTAGAGTGATGGAATGTTGTGAGCTACCTCATTCCAATATGTTGGAATGTTTTATAAAGGCAAATATTGGGTATGATTTCATAAGAGAAGTTGTTGCAAATAGAAAAAAATAGTTAGATTGTAGAATGGCCAAGTGGAAATTGGCTGGAGAGTGTTCAGACCAGAGAATGGTAGGGAAGATGAGTAGAATGGGAGCACACAAGGCAACAACGATATGAATAAATTCAGAGACAACTAGCTACAACATAAGTAAATAAATAAGTGAACTGAAACATAAATGAACTAGAGTGCATGATGCATACCATGGAATTTAAAATGAATATGCATTAGTAGCCATGCTGACAGTAAATGCTTGGTGCATACGGATGTGAATTTGTGCATATGTACATGCTTGGATATGCATATGGCATGCTTGTGAACTTATAATAGTTAGTTATTATGCAATAATCATGTTATGGAAATTGAGTATGACTAATGATGGATTATGTATTCAAGAAGAATGTTATAGCATGGTTAAAGGTGTGGATGATACTGTTGCTTATGAATTTCATCTATGTGAAGACCCATGGGGATGGTAGGAATGATAATAAAAATGATGCTTCTACAAATACCAGTTGGTCATGTGGCATCAAGTAGGTTGATAACAACCATGCATGTATGCATTTGGTTGTTTTTGATGCATAAATGTTTAAGGGAATTGATGTAAGAATTCCCTCAGATAATTTTTCAAGATTTAAATTGATATGCAATGGCTGAGGACCTAGAGTATATAAATGTTGTTGATGCTAGAATGCATTTAGAAAAAATTTAGTTGCATATTGTGTTATGATTGGTTATAGGATCAAAACCAAGTCAAATCAAAATACATACTCTTGTTATAGCAATGAATACTCATAGGGATAGTCATGTGTGGGACCATGATATGGTTTGATATGGAAGGGATATAACGCTATGTGAGTTCTCAATGGTTTCCCTGTATAGATAATGTTTGGACTGCAACCTCTTTGTCAACATTGAAGAGCACTTAGGAATTATGTTTCCTCATGTTGTGTATGGGTTGAAGAGGAGGGCATACAAATAGTTGGTAAGTACTGGGAAGAGTTCGAATGATGTGTTGATGCATTGGCCAGACCTTCCAACTCATCATGGTGGAATGCATGACATAGTTATGTGGTATTATGTAGTCAATGCAGGGATGCATTGTGTAGATGTGGTCATGGGTATTGGAACATAAATTGCTATTTTATTAGTAATTATTTGTTGCATTATGAAAATAGTGTAATGATGGATAGATGCATTATATTTAATATGAATATTAGTTGAAGAATTGTTGTGTGTTACAATTCTGAGATCACTTTTTGGATCTATTGAAAATCTTACAAGTGGTATTAAATGAATTATTGAATGCATTTTGGTGAATGCATGTATATATTATATGGCATAGAAATGATTATGCTAACAGTTGAAATGATGTGAGTATTGCTAACTCATGAAGTTGAGAACACTTCAGGAGTTGTTAGATACTGCAATAAGAAAGTTGCAGATTAAAGTAGTTACATAATGTTGAATTACAAAAAAGATTTGTTGAGGGAATACAGTTTAAAAATATTGATGGCTAGAAGAAAGAAAATATTGGTTGATAATACATGTGTAGAGGATGATGGGTTAGTTCCAGTTAATAGTTGGATTAATGGAAGTGATTGAATTGTTTTTGTAATCAATTCTGAGATCACTTTTTGAAACTTTGTAATTGTTTCCATGAAAATGTATATTTGTTATGATATGCTAACATTTTGTTTGGCTGAGTGTAAATTGAGGAAATTGTAGGTAGAATTGTCTTGGATATGGCAGGGATGTAAGGCCATAAGGAAGACTGATATCTATATCTGCAAATCCAAACATCATGAGCAAAAAACTCATGCTTGGAAATTTTGTTTTCCTTTATAAAATATATTTGAGACAAATTGTTATGTTATGCTAATAGTTTGTTTGGTTGAGTGTAAATTGAGGAATTTGCAAGTAGAATGGTCTTGGATATGGTAGGGATGTAATCCCATAAGGAAGACTGATATCTACAATTGCAAGAGCCAAACATTATGAGCAAGAACCTCATGGCTAGGGAATTTTATTTTCCTGTATAAAATTGATTTGGAAATTTATAATTAAAAATTGTTATGTTAATAGTTGGTTTGGTTGAGGTTGAGGAAAATTGTAGGAAGAATGGCCTTGGGTATGGCACTACTATGAGCTATAATAAATACGGATGCTTGTTGTTGCAAGAGCCAAATGAATTATGAGACGGAATCTCATGATTGGAAATCATGTTTTCATGTATAAAACATATTTGACATTATGATTGAAAATTGTTATGATATTATCTCATGATGATTGTATGTGTTTAATACATATGAGATGTTGGTTATTGAACTATAATCTTGGGAAGAAGAGCACCAGGAGGAAATCGATCTCAAGGACAAAGATAAGAAATGAAGAAGATTCCAGTGGACTTGTTGTAGATGGAGTTCCTGGGGAAGCAACTCTATGAATTCTTGGTTGAGTGCATTGAAGCCTTGAAAAGAAGTGGTACATCCTAAAGGACTATAGAGCAGAGAAGGGGGTACACTTCCTTGGTTTGTGTGGAATAATGGGGAATGAGAGCTTGTTGGTTAGAACTACTTCCAGAAATATAAAATTCTACAATCCTTGTGCATTTTTTGGTTCGGAGTGCTTATGTATGCATGATTTAGGTCGAAGTTTGTATGTATATAAGCATTTGGCTAGACTACCTGTGTAGTTTAAAGGTCAGAGATCCTAGCTTTGTAATAATAAGAACATCGGTATGGTATTGTGTAGTGATGATAGTGCCAAAAATAAGGGGAGGGGGATGTAACACCCCGGTTTTAACCCTTGTGAACTAGAATGTATTATGTAAATGTGACTTAAGTTGGTGAGCTAGTAAAGTTGGAAAGGGGTCGGAGTGCCTATATATATATATATATATATATATATATATATATATATATCATTGGATGTAAGACAAACAAGGACAACAGATAGGGGGATATGATTCCACGAGAGAGGGGGGTAAAAAGGCTAAGTCTTTTTATTATATTTTATTTAACCATCTTGGTTTTAATTGAGAAAATTGGTTACATGAGCTTCTTGGGGGGAGGCCATGCGGTTCTTGGTTCTGGTAATTATAAAAACTCTACCTATGGGCTATTTGGGGGGTTTTCATTGTTCTTCATTCATTGTTAAGAATTCCATCACTCATCTTCCTCATTCTTTCCAATTTGTGTGCTCTTGGTTGGAGCATGGAAATGAATGGTTGGAGGAGGAGAGCCATTGTGAGATGGTTGTGAGAAATTATTGATCATTAGAGAAGGGAATGGATTCCTATGTGTGTGATATTGATGCCAATTCTAAAGAATCCTTGGAGTTTCCAACATTGATATTTCCTGGACCAATAGCACTAGAGCCATGGAGAGAAATGGAACTGCTCGAGGGACCGCATGGCAGAGAAAGGGGTTCAATTATTTGGGTTGTGTAGGATTAAGGGGAAGAGAGCTGGAAATTAGGATTGTTGTGTGGTTGGGAAAACATGAGATCATGTTAGCTAACTAGTGTGGTTTTAGATTTAGCCTAGGACCCATCCTTATGGATTCATATCCCTGGCTTGGGGGTGACACTATTGTTGAGAGTGAACGAACAACAATGTCTATGGTTAGGAGGAACATCCTTTGTCTGTAACCAGTTGGTGAATGTTTACTTGAAAAGATAAGTCCTCTCTATATTTTTTGTATAATGTATATTACATTGTGTATTTATTTATCTCTAAGATGTATTTCTGTGCGCATGCTTGATGGTTATTTGTTATGCATGACATATTGTTCCTTTCTTGGATGGTTTAACATGTTCATGCTAATTGCATTTGTTGAATCCATGTTTCTGTATCCAAGAGAATATGACAAAAATTCATAATTAGTCTAAGAGGGATAATTTGGAAGTACCCAGGCAATGGGTACATCTCAGATCGGTATTCAGGAAAATTGTTTTGGTATTTTTTTTATTGGGTATGTTCCAAGTTAGTTTCAGAACATTCTTGGTGGGAGTATTAAGGTAGCATGGCCCATACTGGCAGCTAGGTATGTTACACTGAAAACTCACTTCTTCAGCATGCACATAGGCCCGACATCATGCTTTTTCAGCTCAAACTACCCAGGTTGACTGGATACCAACAGATCCCAAATGCTTCCAAGTACAATTACAATGGTGATGGGAGGAAGAGTACAGATGGCCAAAGGGATAGTGATAATGATGAGAAAAATGATTAGCATGATGGGAATTACACTAATTTTCCACTTTATATTTTCATGTTCCCAACTTGACACTTGTCATGTTGGGAACTACCTTGTCCCCACTTGCCCCCACTTTGGTGATATGTTCCTCATCATTAGGAACTTAGGGTAAATATATCATATCTATTAGACTTTAGGAAATATTATTATAATATTTCCTTTGCTTACACCCCCTTGAATTAGCCCCTCTTCCTAGACCCTTAGCCCCCTTTCCCTTATAGTGGAGTTCTATCCCCCCATGCTCTTTTGTCTGGTTGGTCTACAACAATGATGTATTTTTATTAATATATGAGTGTGATTACATATTAGAATGATAAAATCATTGGAATTTTAGCATCCAGGATCTCTAGCCTAATAACCACACATGCACTTTGGCCTCAAAACATATATACAAAGGAACTCTGGCCCAAAATGATTCGAAAAGATATTTTAAACGACAATGGTTGAGTTATTTTACATGTGTTATTATACCATTTAGGAAATTAATGAAAGAGGAAGAATTAAATAAAAAACATAACATCCATTAACCAATGTACAGATCTGAAAATAAGCATGAAGAACAACAAACCGTAAACACCAAAGTGATAACAGAGTTTGACAATCTCTCCTACATCTCTGGGCCTTTGTCTCAGTGGGTGAGGCTTTCTTATTTATGTTCGAACATTTAAAAATACATCATAACAGTGCCAAAAGGATTACAAGCTGATATGGTCGTGTTCTACCATATCTCAAGAACCCATAAAAATGGACGGCACTGAAAATGAATGAACGGAGCTCCTAGAAATGGCCCGCAAAGGTGCGCTCCTCAATAGCTACCCTGCATAAAAATGGCTTTGCCTCAACAATTCTTCAGCATTTCTCTACTCTGAACTTCTCCCATGGCTTCAATATCCTCTGTTTTATATAGGCCTGAAGTTGGTAACAAACTCCCAACTTCTCCCCAATATCTGGCCTCAAAAAGGTCCCAAGATCCTCCAAACATGGATTAAATCTCCCAAATATGGCTAAAAATCCATTTAAAATCATAATATAAGGTTGAAAACCCACAAATCACAAATACTTAGGGCACAACCCCTGATTTCTCAGGATCCTAGTCATGTGGATGCCCTCCATGTGACTACGTGCTATATTAGGTGCACTAGCCCCTTGGAATCCTGGCCCTAGTCATTTGTTGTAAGAACATGTGTCTGTGCTTTGAGCTTACATGCAACACCAATAGTTGTTTGGCCCCTGGTCTAGCACCTTGGTTGGCGGGCTAGCCTAGTCGATCGGGCACCAAGCCTACACATCCGCGCCCAACACCATATACCAACGAGCACTTGTGATGGTCATATTACAAAGCGTCGGGCTTTACTCCAGACCAGGGCTAAACATTCGCCAACGGTTATAACACAGGTTTGTAGTCACATTAAAATGGTCGCATGGTAGCTCCTAGGGGTTGGGGCTAGGCCCCAACCCTTTTTCTGCCTGAACTTACAACACATGCAACTTAAATAGAGTTTTTGCGCTATATGGTTAAGCACTACTGTGTAGGCGGGTTGTTAGCCCGACCTACATGAAGACTCAACCACCCATGGAGGTCATGGGTTCGACTCCCACAGACCCTCAACAAACTTTTAACCAAAAACATTAACTAATGAATGGGTTCCACATGGCATCCCATGACTAGACCACATGGCACCTTTACATTCGCCCAAGTAAATGCCATGTGTCAACATCCTATTCGACCACTTGTCTGTCTGCATGTCTTCCTATTCATCATCCAATTGTACCTGCCATGTCAACCCGTATTCCAGTCATCTTCCACGTGTCATACGATTGTACGGACCTCCCACATCAGTGGTACGGATGTGCCATGTGTCACCCTTACAGTGGTGCCACGTGTCACCATAGGAATCATCCACATGTTCCTTCCTAGTCAGCAACCTATCCATGTGAACATGCCAATGAAACCTGCCACATCACCTGTATGGTTGTATGGCCTGTACAGTCAAGTGCCACGTCAACACTGTACGGACTATACAGTGATCAAATTTTGCATGTTTGGCAAAATGAATAGAATGTGATATCTTTCACATACGACTTTCATTTGAGCCCCTTCAAGTTGCATTGGGTTCATATCGACGAGGCCTACGCACAAGTCTGTTTTGAAGAGATTCTGGGAACTTTGATTTTTAGGCCTTTCTAGACCCCATATTGGCTTCGGGATCCATTTTGGATCACACCTCCCCACTAAAGACCTTTTGGTCCTCCAAAATGTTAAAAAAAATGGACCTTACTGATTACATACTCATAAGGAGAAAAAAAAACACTATGTTGTACAAAAATGATGTTATAACAGGTCATCATTTCAACATTTGTGATTACATTAATGGAAGCAAAATACAATGAAGATGTGACATCCACTTCTAGAAAAACCAAGTGACTATTTTATTTCCTTCATGGTGTTCCTCTTTCTTCGATGGTAATCCCTCTTCCTTTGTGAGTACATGCACAATCCTTTTTTCCTTCTTTGGGCGAAGCTCCAGATTAAGCTTCCAACATTTAGCCTTTTGATGTCCACCCCTATTGCAATAAGTGCAATGGTTTTTTAGCATCCAGAATTGTTTTACCTTCTCTTTATTCTGTTGTGGAGTTGAGTCTTTATGTTGTGTCTCCTTCCTGGTCGACATAAGTTTCCTGTACAAAAAATGTCTCTTCCAACACTTTTCCACACAATGCTTGGGTGAATGACAAAAAGTATACATATTCCACAAGTTTCAGATTACACGATTATGTTTTTTATAATCAAAAAGAGAATTTGAAAAACCATGACCATTATACCTATCTTTCTTATTGTCACTTTTCTTTGGGGATGATTTGCATTCACTATCACCATCAGGGAGTGATACACCATCACCTTTCGTGAAGTGTTACCGCAATGACTTGAGTTGATCATTTGAAGCATCACTTGCTTCCGATGTTTTGGAGAATTCTCCAATCTCTGCTTCACCATATCCCTAACCTATATGGGATTAATGATACATTGGCCCTTATTTCCTAGGCCCTTTCCTTCATAACCCATCTTCGTTAGAAATTTCAAACCTATACCTATGGTATGTTTTTCAAATGCACCAAAAGAACCATCTTGATGGGAACAATGCAAAATTGATGAATGAATTCCACTGCATACCTTAAAGATGTTTTTTGAATTCGGTGTAGAAGGAAATTCCTTCAATTCTTTTTCGCTTTTGTTGTTCTTTGAAGATTTCTCTTGAATGAATCTCTTTCATTCCAATTAATCTTCATACAACACTTTCACCATCTCAGACATGGCAACGAGAGTTTTTGGCATATCCTTCTCATCTTGATAAAGTCCCTCTTTAGATGCCATCTTCTCAACTGAGATGAGTTTTTCCATGGTAAACATGCAAACTCAAAAACCAATTGTCAACTAGCTCTGATACCAGTTGATCAAAAAGATCCTTTAAACGAAAATGGTTGAGTTATTTTTCATGTGTTATTATACCATCTAGGAAATTAATGAAAGAGAAAGAATTAAAGAGAAAACATAACAACCATTGAGCAATGTATAGATCTGAAAATAAGCATGAAAAAAATAAAACCATAAACACCAAAGTGATAACAGAGTTCGACGATCTCGCCTATGTCTCTGGGCCTTTGTCTCAGTGGGTGAGGATTTCCTATTTTTGTTTGAAGCTTTAAAAGTACATCATAACAGTGCCAAAAGGATTACAAGTTGATTTGTTCGTGTTCTACCAGATCTCAAGAACCCATCAAAACTGACGACACTGAAAACAAATGAACAAAGCTCCCAGAAATGGCCTGCAAAGGTGCGCTCCTCAATAGCTACCCTACATAAAAATGGTTTTGCCTCAACAATTCTTCAACATTTCTCTGCTCTGAACTTCTCCCATGGATTCAATAGCCTCTGGTTTTATAGGTCTGAATTTGGTAACAAAATCCCAACTTCCCCCCAAGATCTGGCCTCAAAAAGGGCCCAAGATCCTCCAAAAATGGATTAAATCTCCCAAATATGGATAAAAATCCATTTAAAATCATAATATAAGGTTGAAAACCCACAAATAGAAAATAATTAGGGCGCAACCCCCGGTTTCCTGGGCTCCTAGTCATGTGGATGCCCTCCATGTGGCCACGCGCTAAACTAGGCACACTAGCCCCCTGGAATCCTGGCCCTGGTCATTTCTTGTAAGGCCATGTATCAGTTCTCTGAGCTTCCACGCGACCCCAACAATTGTTTGGCCCCTGGTCTAGCACCTTGGCACCAAACCTACACATTTGTACCCAATACCATATACCAACGATCACATGTGATGCTCATATTACAAAGCGCCAGGATTTACTCCGTACCAGGGCTAAACATCCGCGGACAGTTATAACACAAGGTCTTAGTCACATTAAAATGGTTGCATGGTAGTTATCGAGGGTTGGGGATAGGCCCCAATCCTTTTTCCACCCAAACTTACAACACATGCAACTTAAATAGAGGTTTTGCGCTATATGGTTAAGCATTACTGTGTAGGCGGGCCTGTAGCCCAGCCTACGCGAAGACTCGACCGCCCATGGAGGTCATGGTTTCGACCCCCACATACCCTCAACAAAATTTTAACCAAAAACATTAACCAATGAATGGGTGCCACATGGCAACACATGACTGGGCCACGTGGCACCTTTACATTCTCCCAAGTAAATGCCATGTGTCAACATCCTATTTGACCACTTGTCTACCTACATGTATGCCTAGTCAGCATCAAATTGTACCTACCACATCATCCCGTAGTCCAGTCATCTTCCATGTGTCGTACAATTGTATGGACCTACCACGTCAATCATATGGATGTGCCATGTGTCACCCTTACAGTGGTGCCACGTGTCACCATAGGACTCATCCACATGTTCCTGCTTAGTTAGAAACCTATCCACATGAGCATGCCAACACACCCTACCACGTCACTTGTATGGCTTGTATAGTTAGCTTCCATGTCAGCACTATACGGACTATATAACCATCAATTTTTGCTCGTTTGGAAAAATGAACACAACACGATATCTTTTGCATATGATGTATGTTTGAGCCCGTTCAAGTTGTGTTGGGTTCGTATCAATGAGGCCTACACACACGTCTGTTTTGAAGAGATTCTGAGCACTTTTATTTTTAGGCCTTTCTGGACCCCATCTTGGCTTCGGGATCCATTTTGGATCACAAAATATCATTCCTCACCAGTCTATATGTACATTTAAAATTTGGGGTTCGGGATAGGGGTATTACATTCCCCTCCCCCTTATTTATACATTGTCATCGGTGCATTATATACACATGTACAATCAAAATCTTCAAAAATATTCAAAAAGATGTGGGTACTCTTCCCGCATGGCATCTTCATGCTCCCAGTTTGCATCTTTAGGACCGTAACAGATCCATTGGACCTTTATCATCCCTATTTATTGATTCCAAAGAAATTTGACCTTCCGATCCAATATGCACACCGACTATACTTGGAAGTATCCTTATTGCTCCACATGTATCAAATTCCAATCAATTACATAATTAGCATCAAGTACATACTTTGTCTTGGATTGGTTGTCAGGAGGTTGTTGGTTAGGGTCGTCTTTACCATGTTTTGGTTGTTGTGGATTTGCAGACCCAAACTCCCATTTGTTCTAGTGCCTAACGTTCTGCTCGATTTTAAAAACATATCGATAGGTATCTCCCAATTATGAGATGTTTAGGAAATCCATTTCGGTTTGGATGTACCTATGCAAAGCCCCACGGTATTTCAGAACCAGATGTCGCTTGGAGTCTTTGATACCCAGCTTGGCGCACAAGGTATGGAAATTATTTGTGAACTTGGGCGTTGTTTGGCTCTTCTCTTGCTGTAGTGTAGTCCATCTCATGCACTGGTCTTCATATTTATCAACAGGGTAGTATTGTCCTTGACCGCATCCACAAAAAAATCGCAAGTGGGCTCGACCCCATATATTCCATATTCCTCTGTGGAACTTTGCTCCCAATGAGTTTCCACCAATGTTTGACATGGGGGAGAGCCTTGAGGAGTGTGAAGGTGATATTTTATGATATTTTATGCATCTATCTGACCTTTAAATACGGGAATATCAAAATTAACGTGTACCTTGAAGGGATGGTTCCCTCCAAAGTGGTTGCTTGATGAATATGTGTTTGTTGCTATCGACATGAGTTGAAGGATGTGGGAAAAATTCTCCATCATTTCATCCCTTTGTCATGTTAGCAACAATTCTTGTCTTGGGCCCAAGAGCATCCAGAGCTGCAGGTTGCACGAAGAACGCCCAAGCGTAGCACGTAAAGCCCCATTTCAAGCTAAAAATCAAGTGAGTGGGCGAAATTATGTTGTCAACGGCCTGGATTCATCTATAAAAGCAGATCAACAGTCGGTGGGAAATCGTGGTTAACGAAGTTGCACTGAGGTTAGCGCAATGGATAGCGCCCATATTATGTGCAGGGGAAGATAGAAGTTGTCCATCCAAAAGACGTGTGGCACGGGATCTAGTCGCGTTGGCGTTTCGGCATTCGGGGATTCGAAGGGTGAAGGTTCCTTGTTGTCCTATGTCTCGAAACCCCGAACCCTGAAAGCACCAAAGGCGCCCAAAGTCGGGCCCGCAGTATTACGAGGAAATCTCAGACTTCCACCCACAAGAGACACCTGGCGCACGATTATGTTCCTCGTCATTTCGCCCATCTCGATTCCAAGGCTCAAGGTACAACATCATCGGGAGATTTTAGAACCGTCAGATGTAGAGGGACGCGTGGCGCCAGATTGAGTCATCTCAGCGTTTCGCTCATCGCAATTTCAAGAAGCAGGGATCAGCCCCTTCCTGTTCGTGAACGTCGAAAGCGCCTTTGAGAGTAAACACAGGTTCACATCCTATGGTCACTGGGGAAAGAAAGAGATGTGCAAAAGGGGCCAAAGGCGTCGGGTTTCAGTCACAGAGAGGCCCGTCACGACCTCTAGTTTCCATCGGGCCTGACCTCGATCCTGGTCTGCGCTTGGAGCAAATGAAGGCAAGAAGGGGTGGTTGAAACCTCTCCTCATTCATTAAGTGTGAGGTATGGAGGGTCTGGAAAGCGGTTTTCTCGAGGGGATCCTGTGTGCCCATTTTTCCAGAGAAGTCATGCTAAGTTCTCAACTAGCCGGAGGAGGTCTGCACACGCTAGCTCAGTTTTTAATGGTTCAGCTACTCCCCTTACAAGAGCCATGTGCACTTAAAGTGGCATTTGAAGAAGGATATCAGTACGAGTTTGACTGAAGGGACACCAAGCCTTGGGCGACTGGGCACACCTCTGTTAGGCGAATTTCTCTGAGTATATAAACTCATTCTTTGTATTTTGTAAAGTATCGATGGTTGATCGAGGCTCCCGATTGTAAATTTTTTATGAAGCATTGGTTGCTCTGGTTAATGTATAAGGCATTAGAGACTTCTTACTTTATGGATGTCAGCCTCTTTTCCATCTCTTTGTTTACTGTGTTAGAACAGCTCGGAATTGGAGGATCCAGTCCAGTTGTAGCTGTTATAGGATGATGTAGGTTGGATCACTGTAACACTTGCATTGTTTCTAATCGGTTCCTGTGATTTTCTTAGCGCTGAACGAATCAGAATTGGAGGATCCAGTCGAGTCACCCTTCAGCTCCTTGAGGCTCTGGACCAAGAGGATCTTGGCTTCCGATTTTTTCATCTTCAAGCTTCCAAAGGCCTATCGCCCGAGGCAGTCTCGCTCACCCTTCTCACAAGTCTTCCCTCTACCACCCTTTAATCATTTACTGACAAAAGTTGGATCAAGACCTCCCTTGCTTTCTACATACCAGGCCCAGTTTCCTGAGTTAAAGTTGTATCTTCTTGAGTCTTTATTCATTCGATCACCCATTCAAAACTATCGTGACATAAAACTGATGGGCGTTGGGCTCTGCTCCTGCAAGCAATCCAGGGGTGACTTCTGACGCTAACATGTCGCATGAGAGATTTCTCAAGCAACGGGTTAATAGAATCTTCTGCTCTGTCATTTTTTTTCTGCCACCATAGAGGGCTTATTGGGTGTGCGAGAGCGATTGTCCTCAAGAGATAAAAACTCGAGACCCAACTTGCTATACTCGGACCTTGTCAGGGACATGCACTGAAAAATGATCAAGAGCAACCTACTCTGATACCTCTGATCTGGATTATTTTCAGAACAAAATGAAAGAAGAGATATTACAATGAAATACACATAAAAATTGCTATAAACAGAGAAATACAACAATACATGATTTCTATTAATGAAAGAAATGTACAGAGACTGTAAAAATACAGAGTGCAAGACTCGCTAGAATGGTGACATCTTTATCTCTGAGAAGAGATGTGATGTCTATGCTCATTCACCAGAATATGATTACAATGAGTCTCTGAAATCATTTTTATGATAAACATGCATGCCAAAACCCTAGACATCCAAAAACCTAACCCTAGGAGATGAAGTGCCAAAAGTCATATGGGCCCCATTGGAGTAAGTTAGTACATTGACTTCCAGGGGTCGTAACTTTTGCATATGATATTTGTTTTAGGCGTGTGATAGCCCGTTGGAAAGGTATTTTCAAGAACTACACATTATGTTGTCAAAATATAACTCTATATACATTTTGATGGTGGCAAGCCAAGAAAACATTGTTTAGAGCCCCAAAATGGCCCTGGAAGTATAGAAAAATGTATTGACATGAAAACTTCCAAAATAATCCAGTTGGAATAAGTGGGCGGCCACCATTATCCATCTGGATGGTGTGTAGGGATTTAGGAAAGCCTCGTAAGTGAATAACTCATAATTACAAAGAAATTTCCCCATTATAGAGAAACGTGTTGAACTGAAAACTATCCAGATGAGCCAGTTGGAATTTGGAATAGGTGGGTGGCCACCAATATCCACCTAGATCACTAGGGTTTTTCACATCCTAGAGTTGGATAGAAAATTGATATCCATAAGTAATATGAGTGATACAAGTGTCCATATTTTTTTTAAAAGGGAATCCTGCAAAGTGATTCAAGGAGCAATGGTGTTGATGAGGGGAACTCGAAATGGAGCTCTGTAAAAATTGTTAGAAAGAACTATCATTGATGGGTGTAATAGTTATGTTGTTCTTGGGGGTGGAAACAAAGAATATAGAATCCCTAATATTTCTAGAGGAAATATTATGCTATGGCATCAAGACTAGGACATATTGTAGAGAAGGGCCTCCAAGAATTATATGGTTAAGGTATGGTTGGAGGTATGTCTGATTGCATACTAGATTTTGATTGTTGTGAACATTGCATATATGGTAAACAAAATTAGGTAATATTCTCATTTGTTGTTACAAGAGCAAAGGGAATATTAGAGTTGATACATAGTGATGTGTTTGGACCTATGAATGTTCCATCATTAGGTAAATACTTGTATTATGTTTCATTTGTCGATGTTTTCTTAAGGAACACATGGATTTATTTCCTTTGAAAGAAATCTGAAGTCTTTGATAAATTTAAAGAGTTTAAGTCTCTTGTAGAGAATCAAATCGAGAAGAAAATAAAGTTGTTGAGCATAGATAATGGTGGAGATTTATATGGAAATGAATTCAGGGAATTTTGTAAGAAGTGTGAAATAACAAGGCAAAATAATCGGTATGTTGTTTTCAGAGAGGTTAAAGATGTTCTCAAACAGGAATCCCTACAAAGGGAAAACGAACCAAATATAATAGAGTTTGAGTTGGAGGATGAAGAATCTAACTCAATAGAAGAAGATGAATATGAAGAAGAAGAACTTCATTCTCCAATCTTGAGGAGATTGTTTCGGGAAAGAAGGCAACCAAAAAGGTATATTGCACCTAATTTTCGCTCTAGTTTTTCTTTGTCTATTACTCATGATGATCTGAGAACTGTTAGGGAGGTAGTAGATTCATATGATAGTGAATTATAGAAGAAGGCCATGGTTGAAGAAATGGTTGCCTTGGATAAGAATGAGGGTTGGGATCTAGTTGAGTATCCAACTTGAAGAAAAATAGTTGGTATGAAATGGGTGTTTAAGGAGAATTTAAATGCATAAGGTAAAGTGGAGAAGTACAAATCTCGCTTTGTAGAAAAGGGATATTCCCAGGTGGAGGGAATTAATTTTGGTGAAATTTTTTCTCTTGTTACTAAATTTAATTCCATTATATTTATTTTGTCTATTGTTGTTGCTTTTGATATTGAAGTAGAAAATATGGATTTGAAGACATCATTCCTACATGGGGATCTTAAAGAATAAATCTACATGAAACAACCATAAGGTTTTGCAGTGAAGGGAAAGAAAGATATAGTCTACAAGCTGAAAAAGTCCATATTTGGATTAAAACAATCTCCAAGAATGTGGTATCATAACTTTGATACTTATATATTGGGACTTGGTTTCTCAAGAAGAAAAGTTGATCATTGTGTGTATTCCAAGATACTTGGTGAACATTTTATTTATGTGGTCTTGTATGTTGATGATACATTGTTGATTGTAAACAACAAGGAAATCATCAAGGATGCCAAAACTCAGTTGTCTTTTGAATTTATATGAAAGATATTGATACTACAAATTTTATGTTGGGCATGGAAATTAAAAGAGACTGGGAAAATAGAAAACTCTAGTTGAATTAGAGGAAATATGTTGAAACGATATTTCATAGGTTTAATATGCATGAATGTAAATTGGCCAAGGTTCCTATTCCTATAGGTGTAAAGTTATCTGCAAATTAGTGTCCCGAGAAATAAGAAGAGGAAGAGGATGTCTCGTGTTCCCTATGTTGGTGTTGTTGGAAGTTTATTGTACGCAATGGTTTGTACTAGATTGTACATTTTCCATGCAGTGGAATTTTTTATCAGGTATATGTCAAAACCAGGGAAGGAGCATTGGACAGTTGTAAAAAGGGTTTTTAGGTGTTTGCATGACACTACATATTATGAAATTTGCTATCAAGGAAGATCTAGACCAGAAAAAATGTTATATGTACATGGCTTTGTTGACCTACAAGTGGTTATGTGTTTAACCTATTTGGAGGATCAATTAGTTGGATGAGAAAGAGATAGGTTGTAGTGGTGCTGTCAACTACAAAATATGAATACATGGAAGCCACCCATGCAAGTAAGGAAGTTGTATGGTTACAAAGATTGTGTTCAAGAATTGGGCTTGTATAGAAAGTTGTAAGGTTATATTATGATAGTCAGAGTACAATATTTTTGGCAAAGAACCCTTGTTATCATTGTAAAACAAAGTATATTCATGTTCAGTACCACTTTGTGAGAGACATGGTCTAACAAGAAGGTGTTGTTGGTGAGGTTGACACTTTGAAGAATTTTGTAGAATCAATGATGAAGTATGTTAGTACTGAGAATTTCTCTTGGTGTAGAGAAGCAATGGGAATTACTACCCGAAATTGTTGATCTTGTAAATCATGTGCCTATTGTTTGCAAAGAAAACAACAAGTGGGAGGATGTTGGGAATGTGTTATATTCTTTTCTTGGTTATCTACACACACTCTTAGTATGTGTTGGGGGGGTCGTCGAGGGGGGATATCCCCCCCCCCCNTTTTTTGGTTGATTTTGGTTCACTTTTGGGCTTGTTTTGTGTTTTTTGGCCAATAGTTTTTCGACCCACTGTAATCTAATTCCAATTAAGGAATTAGGGTTGTAATCTAATTTGGGTTAATATATTAGGGCTTTGGATGTCGTGGAATGCCTATATATTATATTTTGAATGATGAATTTAATATAACGAAGAAGAGAGGGGTGTGGCTCTAACGTTTGCTAGTTTTTTTTATGAAGGGTTTCCAACGTAAATCTTTATGTATTGTCTATGTCATTGTTGTTATTTCTATTTTGCTTAATAATCTGTATGCATTATTTCACTTCAAAGGTTTAAAAATTCCAAATGGGTTTAAAGAAATGTGTAAAGGAGATAGATCAAAAGTTTATGGAAGTTTCCATAAGCAATATTGTATGGAAATAGGCTTCCCAATTGATGAGGAAAGTGTGAAACAAAAAAAAAATGTGAAGGAAATGATATGTTAAGAGTCATGATTCTTGTTTTCAATTGGCATTTAAAACTAGATAAACATGGGAATTGATTGACGGGATCTTTAACTTGTCAAAGAATATCATTATAAAAAATCAAAAGATTAAAAGGTGTAAGACCCTTGTAGTAAGCAATGGTAAGACAAGTCTTGAATTCAAGGATCTGTCTAAAAACATGGGTATAACAACTTGGAGATCAATGCAAGGAGTGAATGATGATCACAACCACATCATCACATGTAAGTTCGGGGAAATTATCATTGGAAGACATGGATAATGAGTTGGAGAAGTAAGTTTGTTGTTTTATTTTGGATGGATGTTAAGTTTAAAATATTCATCTTTTCAATTTAGTTTATTAATTATTTTGTTATAAATATCATTTTAAGGTTTTTTTTTAGTTTTTTGGTCACAAGGTTTACATTAAAATAAAAGAAAAATTTGTTAAATTGTTTATTGAAGAGAGTTGGGATGATGTTAGACGCCACTATATAGACTCAAGCTCTATAGTAGCCCCAAGGCAATTTTTGTTACATTCCAAATTTAGGGATGTTGATATCTTTGATTTATGTATTCATTTGTAGGTTAATTTATTTATATTTTAGTACTTGTGTGTGAGTGTGTCTTTTCATAAAAGATACTAAAGAGGGAAGTAGATGCAATACCAGAGACTTTTAACAGTCATATACTAAAAGCCAAGTTGGAAAGACAATGAAGGAAACATCTTGAAAATAGTCAACTTGATGACATCTTGGGTCACTACATTTGAAATGGGCTTTGCATTGTGCAATATCAAGTAATATTAGGTGATAGTGAAAACAGTTCAAATCTTATAGAGTGCTCCCTATTACTGTCGGTATCCCTGATGGTTACAAGATCCAAAATATTGGCTATGATTACGAGTCTCAATATTTACCAAGCATTCAATAAAGAGATTATAGGATCCTAAATGTCACATTGTTGCCACTTTGGGTTTGTGGTTTTTCATTCAAAACCACAAGCACGCTTAGTGTTAAGAAGCTTCAATGGTAAAGCAAATTTGTGGAAGCAACTTTATTGGTCAGAGATATAAATTGTATTATTTTAGTGTTTAAAACTAGAAATCAATTTTAGTTATATACATGTTAAGATGAATTTGTATTTATGTATGTTGTAGATACAAACCTAATATTCATAGCTCCAATAGTGACCAATTATGAGTGATATTAAAAGCACACATCTTGCATGTTGGACACAAGAAGATTATTATGATCATATTCTTATCAATGAAAAAGATGGAACTAAACATAGTCAATTATTGACTTATAATGTTGTGATTAAAATGTTGGTATACCAAGAAAATTATTAGAATGCAAAGATTGTAAACATTTATCAAAATCCACAAGCACTAATTAATTATTTTAAAGATACATTTTCAATTGAAGGAGATTGGGTTTGGATTTGTTCTCAAGTTTAGGTGATATTTATGATGTAATAAATATGAAAATTTACTTCAATTTTTTATCATTATTAATGTATGTTTACTTATGTTCTTTTACTTATTATTCTTCTCTATTTAGTTATTATGTACAACGTTAACACACTCCTTACAAAAAGGAAGAAATTGCATATCCATTGAAAATGATGCACTACAATGCAATTTTATTAAATAGAGAATTAGTGCTATTAGATATGTTCCAAATGAAATCCAAGTGGGTTTGAATCCACATGAGATTTTAGTACAACATATGTTGTGAAAATGTCAAAGGGGCCTCAACCACCATTGAAAGGGTTGTTGGAAATGATCACTTTAGACAACTTGCAAAAGAGAATCCAATGGAAGTACGAAATGATGTCCAAGAACAAAGTCAAGCTCATGAAATTGAATATGTACTTTTTTAAAAAGATGAATTTGACATATTATATATTATTGATTAATTTTAAGATGTCATTGAAGAAAATGTTCAATTTAACATACTATCAATGAGTTATATTTATAATGTTTTGGATGTTGAGATTTATATATTACTGTTTCACAATCAATGTTTCTAAGTGTTTTTTACCATATTATTTGGTTTTTTTTTGGCTTCGATTTTCATGTGAACGGTTACTTCAAAGAAAATAATATTAAATATTGTCATTTTATAGATGAAATCTATAAAAATATGTTAAAAAATATGATTATTTTTTCTTATTCTTTCCAATTTTGAACACAAAAATGTTTTATTAAACATAGTATTATAAACAATAAATTCTAAAATGTATATGTTTTTCATTATATAGACTTAAATGTATATTTTTTGTTATTTTAAAAATTAGTATTATTTAGCTATATCTATGAGATATGCATTGAAGTAAAGCGAAAAAGAGTTGAAAATCATTTTTTTTGTTTTTATTTAAAATGTATGGCATTATAAATGAATTAAAAATGTCAATAGGTTCTAGGCTAGGTAGTTGAGAGTAGTGTTATCCACCCTACCCAGGTTCAATTCCCACAAGTGACATGTTAATCTCTTAATGAATATATTGTTGACAAAGTTTCGAGCTTCTATAGAATCCAGTTTACCCTGGGTACCATCCTTGGAATGAGGGGAAGTGCTTGATGGGTTTCTCTGAGAAATGCATTACACAAAATAATAATAATAATAATGACATGATGATGGTGATTGTTACCATCATCTGAAACCAACTTTGGTCTATCCAACCTTAATAAAAATGATAAGGAATTAATTGGTTTTCTTTAACATTTTATTTCTATGCTTAAAAAGATTGGAGAGAAGCTTTCCTAAATCTCTATATAGTTTTGATGAGTTAGTATGTTAATAAAATCAGCAGTGTTACAAATATATTGAATTTGAGGTCTAAAATGTCAAATTTTAGGTGAAAAAAACAATGAAAAAACAAGAAAATCAACATTATAAATTAAAAATAAATAAATCGGTACTTTATAACTAAGAAGATTCAAAATTTCAAAAAACTACCTAGAAAAAAAAGGGTCATATTTGTAGCTTCTAAAATGAGCACGAAGATGGAGATAAACGTGGAACATATTTTATTAATATGATACATGTATATATACATGAGCTTGACCTTTGGATTCATCTTCCAAGAGGTCTCTTGGACTCTTGATGACGGTTCATATCACTTGTATTTTCATATTCCTTCTCAAGTGAGGAATACCATAGCCCTAACAGATTAGCTTTCCAACGTTCCTCCTCTTAATCCGAAGGGATGTATATGAGTCCAAGAAGAGAGTTGAAATATGGAAGTAGACACTCGTTGATGGATGAATGTGCTCTCTGAATTTGGTGGTTTTGGGATGACCACAAACCAAATGGATAACATAATTTGATGTATTCTACTAAATGGAGGTGGTGGTTTAAGGAAGACTGAAAAGCCTCGAACTTGGCTCTAAGGCTCAATGGTTTCCAAAATTTTTCCTAATTTAGCTAGAAGTTGATGTCTTCTACTAATTGGAAATGCTTTCAAATGGAGGTTTAAAGATGACCACAAATTATTGTCGAGAAAAAGTTGATGTCTTCTACTAAATGGAGGTTTAAGGAAAACCATAAACCAAATCATGTTGATGGTTTTGATGTTGGCTTGCGTGATCTTTTTTGATTGATAGAACTTTGAAACTTGAAGCATGACTATCAATCACTGATAGTATTCCCCCTTGTGAAGTACAAGGTGAGAAGATAAAAAAATTCCATTGCAAGATGTGTCAATACTCAATAATGAATTCTTCGGTACCACTGATATAGTTTCTTGGTTATTGATGACCATTGCTAAGAAGTGATCCACCCATAGTGGTTCTTTACTCTTGCAAATTTGTTGTGTTTGGGACATCTATCTGAAGGATGATTATTCTTTCCACAATGCTCACAAGGATGAAGATCAAAACACCAATCCTCCATATGGCCAACTCGATGACAATGTTGGCATTTAGGAATTTGATCTTGAACTGGAGCAACTGAATATGAATTTTCTTGAAGAAATCCAACACTATGGAACTGGATTGGTTTGGTATAATATGGAATATGACAGGTAACTTCCTTTTCATATCTGATACTTATTTTATGCTTATTGTCTCTAATTTCCTCCCAAGGTTTGATGATTGGCATGGAAAGAGAGAGTTGAACTTGTTCATGCACGACTTCATCTTCATCTACACTTGTATATGAAGTTGGCTCACTAAGTTGCTCCTACACTAGCGGTTGATCTGTATCATCATCATCGAAAAGAGAGTTGTTATGGACAAGAACTAGTTCATAATGTTGAAGATTATTTCACTAAAGTTGATCATGAAGAAGGTGAGTCTAATTTTGAAGCAGTTCTACTTTGGCTTGTGAAATTTGTAAACAAGTTAGAATAGATTGGAGATTTGTTTTGTCAATTGTGACCATATTGTCGACAGTAGAGAGTATTAGAGTGTTCACAAAATCTAATAATTCATTCATTTGAGCCATTTAAAGATTGTCTAAGACCTCTAAGGGTTTCTTGAAACTCCACCCTTTAACAATCAAAATATACAATGCAAACTTAGCAAATGAAGGGCATCAACCTCTACTAAAAATGCACCCATTTACAGTGTAATTCAACTTGCAAAAAGATAGTTTTACATGGTTTAGGAAGCAGAGCACAGTGATGAATACTTCAACAATTTTCTTTAGTTATGTAATCTCCATTCAATATACCATTGATTCTTTGCTACTGGTAATGGTGAGGTGAATGAAGAACTATTTAAATGGAAGATTTATTCTATCCAAAACCCTCGATGTAGAGATTCTACTATATGAACAAAACAAACCCCCGATAGGGTTTCTACAATAGAGTAGACAAAATAGAAGTTGAAATGTTGATAACTTCACATTAGTTCAAACACGTTATTGGAAAACCAACCCATAAAACAAATTTCCAACAACCACATCAAATTGACTACCTATCAAACAATGTTGCCCAACACAAAATGCTTTCAAAAACCATTGAGCTTGTTATCACATGGTTGTCAAATACAATAAAAAAATATGCTACCATATCTCAGAGTGTTTAAACTAGCATGCATAGTAACTAGGCATAGATATCCATGAAACTAGGAACATAGATCCACAGAACTAAGTTTTAACAACAACAAAAACAATGCTTCTCAACACACTGAAATCAATGGAAAAAGATCCATGAAACTAGGAACATAGATCCATAGAACTGGGTTTTAACAACAACGAAAACAATGCTTCTCAACACACTGAAATCAATGGAAAAATCTTACTGATTTAGATGCCAAGTGATGTTGCATAGGTTTTCATTCCAACATTGTATGCTTTAGTCGTGGCTTGGGATGGAAGGCATTAAATGAGTGCCAACACCATTAATTGAGCGCCAACATTGTATGCTTTAGTCATGACTTGGGATGGAAGGCATTAAATGAGCAACCAACAAGCATAGCCTTTGTTGCGCAACCATATACTCATCATCCATCTTGTTTTCTCGGAAACTATAATACCATAAATGATCAAACCACCCCCTGAAACAACAATTATCAAGAAAAATATGGACTATAGTAGACTTTTTAGACTAGGCCTTCCCATGACTTCCCTTTTCACCAAAAGAACACTTGTTTGCAATGATTCAAACATGGGAAATAAACCTCACAAAATGCTCATACTAGAATTACAATATCACGTGGAGTAACCAACTTTTAAAATTTATGGACAATAGTTCTTGATGGAGATTCCATATAGACCAATCTTTTGATTGATATGAATCAATGGCAAGAAAAAATCAACATGTAGGAGAAAAAATAACCACCCAATGGCATGGAAAAATCAAAGGTCACACCAGACTTGGATCACCATACTTGAATAACCTAATGAAGCTCTTTCTTGAATCCTTGGAGGGAAAGAAGCTTGGTGCTGGAAATGTAGATCAATGAGTTCTTGATGGTGTTGATGTCGGTGGAATTCAAGGTCAAAGAAATGCCAAGAGACTTGATCCCGCAGAGGAAAAATTGCAACAAAAGGAAGCTGAGTATCATAGTCAGACATGGAAAGCCAATTTTTGAAACCCTAATAACTTCTTGGTGAATGTAGCAATGTGGGAGATGAAAAGGACGATGGAGTGAAGGTGCATTCAGAGACAAGTCATGTGTATTCAAACCAGATGAAGAAAATGGAATATTGATGGGCACAAAGAATCGACCAGAAAGACAGTCAACAGAGGATGGAAGACTAACACACAATGAATCGAGCAAAGGGAAAGTTATGCAGATCCAACACAGAAGTGCATGAATGGTGTTGAGGAAGACTAACCCATACAGGGAATAACCAAAGGTGTTTCTACTCGTAGAGGCATATGGACAGACTTGTTGATAAAGTAACGCAGAGGGGTGTAAGGAATGATTAGAGATGACAAGCCTACAGAGAGACAAACAGATAGACATTTCTATGCATGAAAAGAAATGAAATTCCTATAATTAAATTGTTATGGACAACTACCATAACCTATTTTAGGCCTAAGCACCAAGGCACTCTAATACCACTGTTAGAATACACATATGGAGAGAATCATGGATTGCATTTTATTAATATGATACATATATAAATACATGAGCTCGACCTTTGGATTCATCTTCCAAGATGTCTCTTGGACTCTCAATGATGGTTCATATCATTTGTCTTTTTATATTCCTTCTCGAGTGAGGAATGCCATAACCTTAATGGATTAAGTTTCCAACATCGGCATCACTTTTTGAAACATGGGTAAAAATAGCTATTAAATGCGACCTCTAAGAAAAGACAACTCTAAAGGGTTCTAGTCATTTTGGTAGCTATGTTGAGATCAATATGGTTGACACAATCTCAAGTAAGCACATCATTGAAGTAGAGGAAAATAATTGCATGGGTAGTTTTATCTAATACTTTTTATCTATAGTACATATTCTCTCAGTTAGGCTAGCACGTGGGAAAATTATGTTAATAGTTTGAACATATATTTGTAATTAAGGATATTAAAAACTTCTTAATTTGGTTGGTAGCCTACTCTAATGACAATCTAGCATAGAAAAATTCTTATTTTAATCTATATTTCCGAACACCATTATTATAATAGAACACACACACACACACACATATTCCAATAAATACTTTACATGATCCCCTCCTCTTTCCTAGACCATATAGATGAATGGTATCTCAACTAGTAGCCACAATAACAAACAATAACACAACAAACTCAAGGCGACTTGAACCTCATCCAAACTAGAACTAAATACCTCATGGAGACCTCTGCCTTGAAACAGTTCATTTGAACCATTTGAACTAGCCCACTTGGCCTTGTTTCCAACACTACACACACACACACACACCTTATGCCCATATTTAGTACATTTAGGATACTCATGGGATTTTGGGTGATATTTTTCAAGAATTTTTAGTTTGATATTAGTATTTGTTTAAGCTAACCATGAGTTTGGGTTGGTTGTCGCAAGAATCAGTCGTAGTATCACCATTATGATAGGATCACTAACAAAAGTATTCATGGTAACTCAAATAAAATTACAAGACTTGGAGTAATGTTTTCCTATTGAAGTTTGACCTTCAAAAACGATAAACACATCATACTAAGTGCATATTTTGTCCATGTAGTATTGCTTACACTCATTTGAACCAGTGGATTAGTAACATAAGTAAGGCCTAAGAGTAAACATGAAGATAGTTCAAGACTAAGTAATCAACTTAGAGTTCACATTGAACATACAAAACAAACTTAACCACACAAAATCATTAGCAAGTTGATATGGGGTTAGACAAATGGATCCTCAACATAGAGAATGAACTTGACCACACAAAATCATTAGCAAGTTGATATGGGGTTAGATGAATGGATCCAATATTCTCTAATATTAATCCTTGATATAAATTAAAAGATATACGTGTTACATCGAAGGTGTTTTTTGTGGGAGTTGTAACAACCATCTGGTCAATTCTGATGTTAAATCCTCCACGTTTCAGGATGTTTCAATGTATAATCATTTCTACACAAAAAATTCAATGCCATTAAACAAAAATACCTCCCATTAAAATGGTTTATTGTTGATCTTACCATATCAAGCAGATCTAGAAAGCATGGACATGCACCAACCAAGAAGAAAATGCACAAAATTATGAAGAACATTGTAGTGTTTCTACAAACAACCCCACAAGAATCAATTAAACAAAGATTGTTAAGCTAGGTTCATTCACCCAATTCTTGATTTCAAATTCAACACCCACGATGAACCAATCATGTTTTTCATGGCATTCAAGATCATGTCTCTTACTATTTTTCCAAAAATGTGGTACTACATGTAGTAGGTACACATACTGCAAAATGTGAATACCATGCTAATTGTATTCCAAGGTGATTTCACCATTGCAATGCCTTGACATTCAATAATATTGCACTAGCCACGTGTATGTGTTAGAGTCCCCTACTTTAGGCTACCTAATAGTTTGTCAATTGATATATGTGTCCATCCTCTTTGAATAAGACCCATTAAATAGTACTGGATAATTATTTACTATAAAAGGGTCCACTTTATAGGGCCCACTAGGTAGTGGTACTCATGAATGATGGGACCACAAGTAGTTAGGATTTTTCTACTGAGAATTCGTTTAAAGAGAATAGGAGGCTATGGAATGTCTTGTTTTGTATTGTTGTATTTGGAGCTTTGCTCAGTGAAAGGTCGCCCCACCTTAAGAGGCAAGTGAACATTGTTCTCTTTCTTCTAATTATCATAATACAAGGGTATATTTAGCATATTTCATCTTATTTGTCTCTTGTATCTAGTTTTATGCAATTATATTCTTTGTATACCTAGTTTGTGTTTAAAGTTTAAAGGTTAAGGAATACTACAAGTAGTATCGGATTTCTCTCCTAAGTTAACATGCTTCTAGAATTTAGCAGATTTTTTTTAGGCTAGAGATGTGTTTCGACATCTTTAAATAACACATAGATCTATTTTTTGGTGGGTAAAACTACGATCATGGAAGAACACACATATAAAATACAATTTGTGTCACATGGTTGGACACCCTTGTAACCTATATCAGTATCCCTTTGAGTAGTATTGAATCAAACAACACATGTATACAAAATCATCTTCCAAGCACCCTCAAGTATATCAGAATCCCTTTAGGCACACCTGAAACCAACCTTAAATAAACCAGAAGCCATTTTATTTCCATAGTACACTAACAATAACACTTGGGGAGATGACTCTCACATACGAGGGTATCATTTAGTACGGATAAGGATACATTATGTCCTCCTTAGTTGGTGTCATTAAATATTTTGTTGAGCACTATTGTTGGAAACCCTTGGACATATCAAAGAGATATATCACTTAACACTCCTCTACCATTAGGACCCTACAAACCCTAGCCTCTATAGTCGACCACCAAAATTCCTACATCTTTGCATCCAAAAGGAATTTAGAAATTCTATCAATGCAGTAATATTCAATAGGAAGTTTTACTCCCAACTACGTTTTACAAAAGAAAAGTTTGGCTTCTGTTGACACTGTTGTGGGAGACCTATCTCAAAAAATTCCTTGCATCATGTTGATTAGATGAGTCTACCTATCCAGTAACCCTTTTTGTGTGGACCTAGTAGTACAATGTTCATAGTATAGTTGAAAAGACTCCTCGCAAACTGTTGATCATAGCAAGATAAGTTGGGAATAACACTTCAATGAAATCTTAGTGATCCTATGGTCCATAATGGCAACATGGAAAACACATAGAACCAAAATCAGGACCTTCCCAAGAAGCACCAACAACTTGAAGTCTTCCATTGATTCTTCAGTAAAATATTTGTCTGGGAAGATGGACACCCAAGGTTGGGTGTTGGAATTGATATGTAGTTGCTCGGTTATCCAGATATCAATTCCACACATTGATCCAACCAAGGAGGAATCCTCAACAAACAAAGTGAAGGAAACTCACATCCTCTTTCTGGATACCCTCCTTCCCACACTTTTAGGATCACAATTTGTGGCATCATTTTCACAAGGTAGATATGAAAAAAATTGATGGTTTTAATCCCTCGAGTTGGGTCACCAAAATGGAACACTATTTCTCTCTCCATGGAATTACTAATGACATATAGAAACTAAAAGTGGGGGTCTTATATTTGGATTCAAAATCTTGGTAATGGTGGCAATGGTATAAGAAAGCTTATGGAGGCTACATTGCTCGAACCCAGTTTGTGAAGGTCCTTTATGCTCATTTTGAATGTCACACTCATTATTTGGGATGACTAATAAAATTACACCAAATGAGCATGGTTATTGAGTATATTGTCACCTTTGAGAAATTGGTACTATCCAGAGAGGGCCTATCTAATTCCTTTTTTAAAGAATGTTTCATCATTGGTTTCAAGGAGGAAATTAGAGCACACACCATGATGAAATGCCCACAAACATGGTGGGAAGCTTGTGAAAGAGATTAAAAAATAATAAGATGGTAATCAATGCCCAAACCAATAGACATTCATTACACTACCCCCCTTGTGGAAACTACCCCTACCCCTCCAACTTAGCAAGTGAGAATCCACAAGTTATCTTAGGAAGAGATGGGAAAATGCCAATGCCTCAAACTTTGCTATAATTGTGATGAGTGATATTTCAAAGGGTATAAATGTAAAGAACATAAATTATTTCAAATGGATGTATCCCCATAATATCAATCAAAGGACATATCAACTAAAGACACTCCTCAACCAAAATTGGACTATGCCACCCCTCTCATGGAAAAGGAAAACACATTGCAAGCTCCTTGCAAGAAACTATACATTTCTCTCTATGCCTTATCATGTTTCTTAGCACCCAAAACATTGAATTTGATTGGTTACATCAAGCACCACAAAGTGATTGTATTTATTGACAATGATAGCACCCACAATTTTATTCAAAGGTGAGTGGCTAAAGAAAACCATTGTTATGTATTGTTGGAACATGTGGTTCCATCGTAAACCTAACATTGTCGGTTGAGTGGGACGACCATATCTTTGGGTCGACGACCGACTAAATTGGTGGTTGAGCATGTCCACTTAGGATCCCAAATCCACGTTTTATGGATAGGTGCAACCAACTGCGCTTGATACTATTGGTTTGGTCCATGACCAAAACCTATTTATAGATGATCCTTCTCATCGGTATGTCACATCATCATCGATACATATATTTTTCGTCCTCATGGAGAGTGCTTGTGTGATTGGTCCCGGTTTTTCTCTTTCAACCATAGGTACTCTTTCTAGAGCAATATGGGCCAATGAAGCATGGGGATATTATTGGAGCTGGGATCCAAAAGAGACTTGGGCATTAATTACTTGGACCATATTCGCAATCTATCTGCATACTAGAATGAATAAGGGTTGGCAGGGTGAGGAACTGACAATTGTGGCTTCTTTAGGATTTTCTATAGTTTGGATCCATTATTTGGGGGTCGATCTATTAGGAATAGGTTTACACAACTATGGATGGTTGGAACCATAAATGGACTGAATTTCTGGAGGGAAAAAGAAGGATAGATTCAATCCAGTTCCTTTGTGTAAGTGATAAGTGACATCAATAACTGGTCCAAGTTATTTCAAAGATTGATTATAGAATGATGGAATCACTACTTGAAATAACTTGAACTATATTTTCTCAAAATAAAAGAGAAAGAATTAAATTTTTGATTCGCTCCATTCCATTCATTTCTCAAAAGAGAATTGGATCCTATTAATTCTATTATATAGATAAGAATATATTCGGAAAGAACAAAAATAATTTTTTCCCATTCATTTCATTGATGGAAGGATTGAGATGAGCTAACTTCTATCCCATCATCTGATAGAAAGATAACTGAACCAGGATAAGCACCAATACCTATTATTGGTAGAAAGAGACAGATCATGATTAAAATATCTCTTGGTCCAGAATCCGTTAAATAAGGGTTCATCACATTTTCAACTTATATAGAATATTCGACATAACATAGACAACAAGTGGATGGGAGTGAATATTGTTACAATTGTCGCTATTGCAGTACCAATGATTCGATTCTAAAGGTCGAAGAAGATTTATAAACAATCATTTTTCTCGAGAAGAAAATCTCATAGATTCTGCCATAAAACCATTGATTTTCGGTAACGCAAGAGAAGCCATTGAAAAACTATTGGACATAGTATTTTAGCTATTGTCGCTATTGCAGTACCAATGATTCGATTCTAAAGGTCGAAGAAGATTTATAAACAATCATTTTTCTCGAGAAGAAAATCTCATAGATTCTGCCATAAAACCATTGATTTTCGGTAACGCAAGAGAAGCCATTGAAAAACTATTGGACATAGTATTTTAGCTATTAGTATAGCCCTACCATTTATTTCATCAAGAAGAAGAAATGTATCCTATTGTCACGTGTTCCCGCTAAGAATGAAAATGCCGCACCAATTGATTAATGAAATATCATTTGAAAATGGATCCATTGAGACCTGTATCTGCCACAGAACCAATAATTCAAGATCCCATATGAGATAGTGAAGACTATCCTCCTTTTCCAATTCTATTGACCCAGAGAAGTTGGAGTTGCATAGACAATTTGAACCGCTCCTATCATTACCAACCACAACAAAAATAAATATAAAATGAGCATGAGGTAGCAATTCCATGTTCGAATTAACCCATATCCTCCCATTTTAAATGGAACTCGGGCTACTGAAGCATACATGTACTATAATGTGCTTTCCCATGAGTATCAGGTAACTAGGTATGTAAGGAAAAATCGGTGATTTGATTGCATAAGTGATGAAAAACCCTAAATAGAATACTATTTCCAGTATTACGGAATACTATTTCTTATCCAATATTCTTGAACCTAATGTTGGTCTATCAGATCCCTAGAGACCCATACTTCAAGCTCCGATTAGGGGAAAGATATAACACCCGTAGTGTACAAAATGAAATTTGTGTCCAAATATAAACGTCTTTCCCTCCCCCCGTACAGATAGAAGTGAGTGAATGAAAATTGATTCCAACTCCCGCATAGGAAAGAAAAGAAGAATATCTCGAGAAGCAAATGATCCTAATTGGCCACTGTACATTGCATAACATCAGTAAATGTAACGATCGGAGATTTTAAGTAAATGGCCAAGCAACTGAAATGGAAAAAGTGGTAAAAAATATCATCAAATAGATCCAACGGAAAGTCCGTCAATTCCCAATCTCCAATGAAAATCAATAAGATCTATCCAATTAAACTCTTTCTTCTTTCAATTGGATCAATGAATTATCGAATTGGAAATGGTAATAGACGGAATGTATAGGTAATGAAAATGATTTCTTACCTAGAGTATATCATCGAATCAACTCATTCCTTCCCTCTATGGGTGGACAAATAATGGGATTAAGGAACCTGCAGATATGGGCAAACTAACAAATATTGTTGATCGAGCCAAGGTAATTCACTTATTATAGAAGATACTTTCCATCTCTTTATAAAAACCCATACTTGATCCAAGATCTCAAGTATGGGTTTTTATTAGTGGAGAAAAAAAAAAGAATGAAAAAAATATGAGATGGATTTAAGCTTTTTTATTGTGCATATTGATCAGTAAGCTAGACCCATACTGCGCGTTGTCTCATGCCATAAATAATCACATACACTCAATAAATCTATTGGACAAGCGGATTCACATCGCTTACAACCTACACAGTCTTCTGTTCTTAGAGCAGAAGCAATTTGCTTAGCTCTACATCCTTCCCAAGGTATCATTTCCAATACATATGTGGGACAAGCTCATACGCATTAGGTACAACCAATACATGTATCATAAATTTTGACCAAATGTGCCATTGGATATCCATTAGTTAGTAAAAAAGTTTCAATTTGATAAGATCATATATAGCCAAATCTTCTAATGTATGCCCAATAAAGATGGCTAATAATGGGATATTATGAATATAAAAGATTCAATAATTGTACTATCAATTCTATTTGGAACCAATATGTTAAGATTCTGTATTTTTTCAATGGGACAAAGACATTTTTATCATTTTGATCCCTCTAGATCACCCTGAATATGGTCCAATCATGATACGTAATTTTCATAATGAGTTTAATATGGATCAATCATGTTTTTGATCGATCGTAATACTATAGAGATTTCGATAAATTATACTCATATAGAATAGATATATCTTCCGATATATACCCATGATATTTTTGGATAGGAATATATATATCAATTCATAACCTATAGATCATATATACGATACTCTATTACCATTTCGACAAATGAAATTGATCAATATGAATTGATTATATGATACAATGTCAGTAGTTGATGAAATAGTTGCTTCAACGACTGTAATAGCTATAACAAAGATCGATAAGATGTCCCCCCTTACTCGTCGACTATATTCTAAGATAACCCGAAAATGCTACTGGATTTGAATTGACTGCATGCAGTATTAGCAAAACATAAGTGCTCTAACCATGTTCTGACTCGTGACCAAATAAATACCAATAGATAATGAAGAAAGCACCTCAAACTCGAATAAGTGTATGCTCGAGCATAATAGAACAACTCATACCTTTATCTTCTCATATATAAAAGTTCTATTGATTTTATTATTTTCCATTATCTAATGTTTTTAGACACCGCCTCTGATCTCGGATTTGTTCTTCTTTTCATTTAATTTATGTCCCAACATGGTATCACAGTTGTTGGTTGTGATCTCGGGTTCATAGAGAATAAGAATGAGACTATGGTGAAGTCGTTTGATCTCTAAATTTGTTCTTTTTGAGTGAAGAATTGTCAATGGCTTGATATGGGTTATCGAGCATTTGCTATATCCACCCATATGGATTGATTGAGGGATTCTCCAATTGATATTGATAGAGTTTTTCCTAGATTCTTGTTGTAATTTCTTTGTTCGAGCTGCTTAAATTCACATAAGGTTTCTTGAGTTTCGTCGTTTGGTGGTTTAGACATTGCATCTGACTCGAGTTTGTTACGTCGAATGGAGTTTTTTTTAATGTCAACTCGAATATTTGGTGGTGCGTATATTACTTGTGAGCACCAATGATGGTGCTCTCTTGTAACATAACACACCATGTGAAATTTGTTATATTATTTAATGCGGTGTGTTGTATAACCTTACCGCAACCAGTGTGTGAAGGTTATCCAATGCACCGCCTAAAATAATAAAAGCATAAAATATTAAAGCACCATAAAAAATTCTTAAATTTTTTTTTTTTTGCAGTGCGTATCCTTTTCTTGACACGCACTGATGCGTTTTAGGAAAGGCAACACATTGCACCACTAATTTTAAAAAAATTGATAATTACAATACTTAGGAAATTATGCTCTAATTTTTTTACAACAGTGTGTTGTGTAAGCATTAACGCACCAGTGCGTACGTTTACCAATGCGCCACATAAAATAATATATTTGATTTATGCGGTGTGTATTCTAATGTAATGCCACAGTGCGTTAATGTTAATTAGATGTACCCCCAAAAATCAGTTATATTATTTTATGCGGTGCGTCAGAAAACTTACGCCCCAGTGC
>ML789606.1:69860-90458 GCA_009831015.1 Picea engelmannii | reverse complement strand
CATTAGCACAAACTATAAAAAAACGCTTAAATAATGAGGAACTTGTAAAGATAAATGCCTAGAACAACTCCATAATAAACACAACATATACAAGAAACTAACACCAAGGATTATAGTGGAGAAAACCCTATTGGAGTAAAACTCCACTATCAAGCCTGCATTTTATTCAAGAAAACCCATTAATGATGCAAAGGATAATATTTAATACATGAGATGATAATTGAGTTTCTATTAGTATTAGACTATACATGTAACTCCCTCACATCATCTCACTTGTTCACTTATCACAACAATTGAGAGTCACACTACAACACTCCCCTGTAAGAAGTGCTTGTTGTGAATATGTTAACTCTCCTTGTGAAAGGTTTCATTTGGGGCACAACAATGAGTGTTCCTCCAAAAGTTCAAAATTACTTGCTTTGTGATGCCCTATGTTGAGGTTTACAACACCATAAAGAGTGCATAACCAACAAAGGGCCCACACTTTGAATAGAGAAACAACTTCCTTATTAAGCATTTATAATCAACAATTTTGGAATTAAATCAATATAAGAAATAATATATTCACTTCCTAATAACATATAACAAGACCAAGGGTTACATGTGCCTTCCTAGGCCTTACAAGTGTATGCATTTTATAGCAATAATACAACTAGACGAAGTAACAAAAGTGAATAACACCAATAAACAAATTCAATGAATCCTTGGCAACCAACACCAATGCAAGATATTTCCAAGAACACTCTCTTGAAGACATCACCATCATGCATTCCCAGAGTCTAATACTCACATATTAATCTACAAAAACACATAAAGATAGTTCACACAAAAGTTAACCAATCATCTCATATGTGAACCTGCCCTAAGCTTTTCACTAATTACTTTCACTACAACAACCACGATCTCCAAAAAATTTATCGGTGAAGCACTGTCTCAATGTATCCCATTATGACAACCAAAACAAAACTTGGTATCTATTTCAATCATGCACAACCAACATGCCAATAGTGTGCATCTCCGACAACAAACCCTTCTACATATCAACAAACATTTTGTTTTTTAGAAATTCCTTAACAAGCACAATCCCACAAAATTATTCATCACCCACATACGCCCATGTGTATTATCCAAAATGCATATACTTATCAAATGCAAACTATCCACATTCCAAGTTGTAGTCTCAAATCTTTATCAAAACATAACTCAAACTTATATCCATATAGCTACCAAAAAAACACACAATCTCACAACCAAAAGTCACCATCAAGCACCACACTCTACCAATATGTAAAATTTTGTAACTTTGCTTTTATTATTTATAATAAGATAGACTAACAACGTTGGATAACTAATCAATGATTCCATTTTAATAAAACATAACTAAACCAAATCTAATCCAAAACATGTAAAAATTTACTAAAATTGATAATATCAATGTCACAAATAAATTCAAATTAAGACACCCACACTCTACAATCTTAACAAATTGATTTTGACATCTCAAAACTGTAAAATGTAAAAAAGACAAAAAGATGTAAAAAAAAGAACAAAAAGAAAAGCCAAAAAGAATCACCTACTTCTAAACTATTAACCAAACACAAAGCCTATTTGTGAAAAGTCAGGATGTACTCTGATGGAATTTTGGATTTACATGTAAATAATATGAGATAAAATAAAGCCAATGATGTGTACTATCACTTTTGACAAGATTCCACTTTCCTTAAAGGAAAGTTTTGCATCAATTATATTTACTTACATATTTATTTTAAAACCATAAAAACTTTGAAATGCTTTTCGTGTCTTCTCCCTTTTCAAAGGAAAATATAAAATTCCTGCAATTACTTCTTATCTTCCCCCTTCTCAAAGAAAAAATATAAAATTCCTTGTGAAACTTTGTTATTAAACTCTCTGTTAAGCATTCTTTTTATTCCAAAAATGTTTGGTGAATCTTTTCACACTAAAATTAAAAAAATAATTCCATTAAAATTAATAATATAAAATCTAATTTAAAAAATTTATGTGTTCCTAACTTAAATCAGTATTCCAATCTTACATATACAATATAAAAACCTTAGTGTAAAGCACAATATAAAAACCTTAGTGTAAAGCAGTTTCTTAACAAAATGGAAAGGGATTGATTTAGAGTTTGTAGAGTTGTTTAAAGTCAAGATTTCATCCACCTTTTTAAGTTACTTTGGTATTTTTTCCTAAGTGGAAGGCATATGCTTTGTAACTATTGCATGTCATAGTGGAAGGCATATGCTTTGCAACTATTGTATGTTAGTTGACATCATATTTGTCTTGTTAATTTATTATTGCATGGTACTAGGGTAAACTTTATAATTTTTAGCGCACAAGGTCAATCAACAACATGGTTCGAAACCATTACAAAAATATACTCGTTATGAGCTCAATATGTCACTTGCAGGGATTGAACCTAGGTGGAGAGGATAACAATTTTTCCTTCAACCACCCAAGCTAAACTCGATTGACTTTTTATCTCCTTTATTATACAAATGGATATTATATTGATTTATGAATGTCATTTAACATTTTGGTAAGATAATAACAACATCCCACTTTCATTAATTTGACAAATCTTATTTAACTTTTATTATTTATTTTAAGTTGTAACATTACTAATTACAAATTACAAATGTTGTACATCTATTCCATTCTATATATATACCCACAATGTTGAGGTTTGATTTATTCAATCACATGTCCATGTTTCTAGTTAAAGATCACAAATTTCACTATTTTGAGAAGTATTACTTGTAAATGTAGACATAAGTTATGGTTTCCCCTTTCATCTCGATAGAGTCAAATTTTAATGTGATGTATCTATCAAAGACATGAATGTTACAATTCATGTAGTAAAACTTTAAAGATATAAGAGATAATATAGCCTTTCACTTTATAAATAAACCCTCAAACATCAAATATACCAAAACATTCACCATGAACAAAACAAGACTATAAAGAGAAGAACCCTAAACATAAGGTAACATCATCAAATACTCTTTATGGAAGGAATCACTCTACATGCCATACCTGTTACAAGACAATACAATCTAACACACTCCAATGCAATGATACTCATGCATATTTTACTTTCTCATGAGTATTCCTAGTGGTCTTATGTCAACTACCCCTTATTATTATATTATTTCCTTTTTAATTATATAGTGGGCTTATTCCATTATTATAGTCACATTACATTTATTATCCCCTTGGGTACCTTCCTAGTTACCCCATATTATCCTTCCCAAGCACATTACAAGTGATCTTACTATAATGACATATCCATGTATTAGATTCCTTGCCAAATTAAAATTCTCCTTTTTTACTAGTAGGATCATTTTTTTAACAAATAACCTTAAATGAGACATGATTATTAATTTACAATTTTGCTTACACGTCATTTCCCTTAATATGGTTGTATCTCTACAAAAAGGTCATCATGCTCGTACTTGTTTACATACATTGTTGGTAATAAAACTCCATTGATTAAAGGATGAAAGGGTAGTTGCATGGCACATTTATTTTATTTTAAAAGCAAAACCACTAGATTGCATCGACGTTTCAACTAGACAACAATTGACATGAACATCCCTCACAATTTTCATTTTGAAATGTACCTTGCAAATCCTTTTCTCTCTCATTTTAATGTGTTCACATCTTCAAGAGTAACTACCATGATTGTAATGACCTGACTCTCATAAATGATTGAATGACGACTCAAAAGTCTTAGATTTTTTAAGCTTCATTAGAGAGGAGGATGGAGATTTATAGTGGTGGGTGTATCGGATTTGCATCTTCCAAATTCATTACATAATTTCTTCTTATGGATCCTCTTTATCAATACAAAACCACCATCCTTCGCCTTCATTTTTCTTTCTTTTGCAATTTTCACTTTTATTTTCTCTTCTCCTACTACTACAATGTTGTAGATTTTATCTCTACTTTGTGTTTTCAAACTCATTAATCTCCTTCACTTTATATTTAGAGAAACCAAATAAGCTTAGTTTATATGTCAAAGACGAGTTTCTTCTTAGGTTGTAAACAACAATTGACGAAAGTTGAAATATATTTAATTTATTCACTAAACATAAAACCTGCCAAGACATGTAGTTCCAAGTCCATGGTCAGAACTCAAAAACACATGTTATTTAAATGAGATATCATTTCAACATTTGAATTTCTACAATCTAACATGAATAGATAGGATAAGCACATTATGTTTGCTATGATGAACATGGAGATGTGGAATCCATCAAATCAACAGGAGAACCATTGCAAACCCTAGATTTTCATGCAATTAAATTATGAAGATGCTATAATCAATCGAGGTTGAGATTAATAATTTCACAATATGCTCATACTTTAGTTATGATTTTGCAATTCTCCTTTCTATGATGTCAAAAATAATACAAACTCTTTCTTTTTTCTAGGTTACAAAGCTTAGGGAAAACCCCTGAGTACTTCCCCTCATTTTGGCTCGAGGAAAACCCCTGAGTACTTCCCCTCATTTCGAGGATGATACCAAGGGTAAACCCTAGAATCTTCAAGACACAAGGCAAATCAAGAAGGCTTGAAACCATTACACCAACATACTCATTATGAGCTCAACATATCACTTCGGTAATTAAACTTGGATGGAAAGAATAACAATCATTCCACCCAACCACTCAAGCTAAACCCAATTAACATTACAAACTCTTTCTTATTTTACTTTCGATATCCATTCCTCAATTTAAACCTTCGTCAATCCCTTCCCCTCTTATGAAAATATGCTACTCTACCCTCCATGAAAGCATCCTAAACATATATTGATTGCATTAAAAAAAGAAAGTAATATGCAAGTAAAGCCCCTTGAAAGCAAAGCAAAACCAACCCAACGGAAAGAGTAATAGGTGTCCAAGGTGTCAAACATTAACCATAACGCAAAGCAAAGCCTTTGCCTTCCCCATTACCTTAATAAATAAACGCCATTAACATTTTTTAAGACGAAAAATTAAATGGCCTCACCCTTACTCTCAAATCAATGGACCACTCTCTAACCATCGGCCGGGGAGACTTCCGGCGGCAATCCGGCCGACGGAAATGGCGAGCGAAAAAACACGTGTGCACTCTATAACAAGGATTATCTCCCACTAGCACATGTGAACAGACAGCCATTTACGGATTGGTAATCTCATATTTGCCGTTCTGTTGTTTCTCCTATTCAATACATGCGTGTCTTCTTAGCTTTACGGTGATGGAACGGCCCTAGGTTTTACGAAACCTCCTCTAAGCACATCGTTAATTATCTGCCCTGGATCGGCAATTTCACAGCTTCAAACGCCGAAAATCGTTTCCACCGTGCGATTCTACGTCTGTTGGTGTGAAGATATTGGGTTTTCATCAAGTATTCCTTCTGCAACACCATATCTTTGGGTAAAGCCAATCCTGCTAGAGTTTTCGGTTCGTTTTCATGGTCCAGGTTTTCTATGTGCCGTATTTGAGCATTAGGCGCGGATAAATTGATTTTATTCGATTTGAATGAGTATGCAAGCGCTTTGTTTCCGCTCGAGGGTTTTGGAAATTAAATAACTGTTTTTCGGGGCTAGAATCTGAATTTTTCTGGTCTGTTTTGCGTTGCATGGCTATATCTTTGAGTTTTCTGGCTTACGGCAAGGTATTCCTTGGTTGCCACAGAGTAATTACGTTTGACTGGCTGTTATCTTTTGTAGGATTTGGACCATAGTTCTTTCTACCCTTTAGAGGACTTTAGGGTACGGGGTTAATTTCCTGGCTTCAATCTTTTCTGTGGACGTTTGTTTTGGGTGTTTTTTCCTCAAGTATGAGGGTTTGATGGTGTTGCGGTGATAACCGTGGGTAAAAATTGTTCAAGAACTTTAAGAGAAACCGTAAGTGATAATATAGATTATTATCAGGGGATGTATTGCAGATTATGGGGAGGAATCAGTCTTTTAAGTAATTTGAAACAAAATCAGTATTTGGATGGTCATATTGATGGCAAAAATGCGGGATAATTTACCCATTTCAATCCGGGTTTGCTAGTTGGGCCGGTGAAGAGCTGGATTATAATAGCAGATCCTACTATCGAAGGCCTTGGCCAAACAAACTGAACTGCTGAAAAAATTGGAACGTACTAACCTTTTGTCCAATTGATATGCTTTTGTATTTTCGGTATCCTATAGATTCTAATTGCTTGCAGGCTAGTGAAATGTTATTGAACATGTCAGACACGCCAAATAATAACCTCCTCCTATTGGATAACAAGCAGACACCTATAATCATAATTCATACCGATATCTTCGCCTGTTATTTGCCATAAATATTTGAAAATACAACTGATCGTGAAGATCAGACTTTTGTGTTATATGCTAGGCATGAATTATGCTTATTGCATATTGATTTCAGATTATATGTTATGCCTGGAAGGGGAGCCCCACAAATGGCAAGATGCAAGTCCAGTGCTAGATTAACATTTTGTCATGTTGGATGCTACCAGAATGCGTGTAGCTCTTCCCTCTCTGTCCCCTTAGAGTCTTCCAGCTAAGTTTTGGGTTTGTGCTGATTGCATACAACTGAAATTGTGGACACAGTAGGCCTTGAAACCCGCTAATGTCTGCATAATGTCAAGACGTGATTGACCCCTTCCAGACATCTGAAAGGTAGTTGTAGGCTTGATTTTCTGTACGTTCATAGTACAAATATTTAATATTAGCTGTTTTTCACAGGGTTTTTAATCATGGTGTCTGCGAGGTATATAATTTCTTAACTGGTATTCACTACCGCGCTCGGCCTTTTATTTTCTTGAGTGGTACTCACAGCTGTGTCTGGCCTTCTACATTTGTACTTTCTTGATTGGTACTGACTACTGCCCCGGCCTGTGTATATCAAATTGTTCCCAATATCTATGATTATGCATTTGCAGTGTGGCAATGAGTTTTTGATGGATTTGTAGTTTTAAGGTTAAGGTCGTGCACCATTCGGTGCTAATTTTGTTCAATGTTCACAAGGTCTTTTTCCCCTCAATTATTGTTCCCTTATTACGAGCCTCTTTTCACATTCTTTTTAAAGAACACTACAAGATGAGGGATTCCATTTCATTTTGAATGGAAGGATGGCTTGAGCCAATGAATTTTGCATCAGTAATTAAGTTATTAAGGCACTGTGGATATCAATATGCGTCGAGGGGCAAAGTATAGGAGGTGTAAATTATTTTTGGGATTCATTACATGTAGTGTTTCAAGAAACATGCCATGAGAGTCTATACTACAAGAAGTCTGATTGCTTTGGCTTAGTTGTCAGGTCTGAGGGGCATCAAGTCTGACAAAATTGCTCGGGACTTGCCCTGGCCTCATTCCACCTTGGTAAGGCAGACCATAGTGAGAAAAGATTAAAATTTTACAATAAGAAGTTGGACAAAGTAGGGTTTTCTCAGGCAAATATTTTCCTGTGATTCATGTCTTTTGTCATGTCTAAGTTATTGTGGGTGTCTTTCCTCCTTTCATTTCTTTTACATAAGCTGAGAATGTTTGTACATGCTCTTATAACTCAGTTATTAACGAATTGAGGAGTACAACAGGCTTCTTATGTGTCAGCTATGTTCAAATAGGTTTTAGTCAATACTTACATTACCTACCTGCACAGTGGGAAAGTTATGTAAATTATGTTTTTGTTGAAAATTGTTTCTGAAGCAGAGCCAATTCGAACCATGTCAAAAGTTTCTTGGCCTTAGTATTAGTCTTCTTAATATTATTATCTGTTATTCTTATGTTTACAGAACATAGTTGTTATTTATATTTCATTTTTGTGTTGATTATACTTGTACTGAACATAGATACATGCCATGCTGAGTTTTCAAAACTTGAAGCATTGAACAGCTTGGTGAATTTTGTATGCAGCAATTGAAGCATTGCCAACGACCCGTGTCTGCTCCATTTAAAATTGTTTCTGATCCCAAGGATAGGATAGTACATTTTGTAGAGCCATTTCGACCCATGTCTAAAGTTTCATGCCCTTTAGTATTAGTCTTCTTAAGATTTTTATCTGTCATTCTTATGTTTACAGAAACATGGTTATTTATTTTTCATTTTTGTGTTGATTATACATGTACTGGATACAGATACATGCCATGCTGAGTTTCCAAAACTTTAAGCATTGAACATGCTTTGTGAATTTTGTATGCAGCGATTGAAGCAATTGCCAATGACCTGTGTCTGTTCTGTTTAAAATTGTTTTTGAAGCCAGATTTTAAAATCAGGAGGATTTTCCTAAGAATAGGATAATACATTTTTCAGAGACAATTCGACCCATGTCAAAAGTTTCATGCCCTTAGCATTAGTCTTCTTAAGATTGTTATCTGTCATTCTTATGTTTAGAACATGGTTGTTATTTATTTTTCATTTTTGTGTTGATTATACTTGTACCAAATACAGTTCAAACTATCATTATCTGTTTTTATTTTGAAGTGTCTTCCTATTAGGTAAGGGTGCCATTTCTTAAATGCCATGCTAAGTTGCCAAAACTTGAAGCATTGAACATACTTTTTGAATTTTGCATGCAGTGGTTGAAGAATTGCCAATGACCTGTGTCTGTTCTGTTTAAAATTGTAGTTATACATTCTTCAAACATAAACTAATGAACTTTCTTAGACACTAATGATAGAAATTTTGAGTGCTGATTGTTGAGCACATTTTGTATGCACATCTGTGTTTAGACTTCAGAATTTGTATGCACATGTTGTTTTGTATGCACATCTGTGTTTAGACTTCAGAATTTTGTATGCACATGTTTACTTCTGATCCAGCCACTTAAGGTATGTAAACTGAATTTATGTTGGTTTCACTGTAGCAACCAGAAGCACAGGGCAAAAGTTCCTTTGTTATTCCAAAGGAGAAATGCACCCTAAGGTTTTTATACATTAAGGAGTGTGGTTGATGACAAGATACTTTGGCTGGGAAAAAGGTTTTCTTTTAGACTTCTGCTTCCTTGCCTCTTTGTATTGGAAGATCAGGTACAGTCATGGATGGTCGCGCCAACAGGAGAAATGCACTGCCTATTGGAGTTAGTAGGCGGGCTACCTGTTTTTCTGGAGAACAAAATCATGAGGCACAGAGTACCCATTACCCTACAAGAATTGGGGGCAGTACCAGAGTGACTGCTGTCAAAGCTAACCGTATTGAAGATAAGGAACCAGGGGAATCCTCTAAAATTGGTGGACGTCTCTCAAGCAGCAAGTCGCTGTTGCCAAAGTCAGCTTCAGCAGTTCCTAAATTAGGTACCTCTAGCTCATCAAACTTGAAGAAGACACGCAAGGTGCAGCCAAATTCTGCTGCTTCTGGGCAGTCAAGTTCAACACGCAATCTCTCTTCTGGGTTGGGTCAGAAAGGGCAGGTTAGAGCTGCATTCCATAAGGGAGAACCGAGCAATAGCAGTAGACTTGGTCTATCAGAAATATCGAATTTGACAAGCTCTGAAGGATCAACCTCTGACTTGGACTTTCTTCAGGAAACACCAACTTCTTCTATGAGCAGAAGCCTCTTTCGTGGTGGTTCTACTGTGGARAGGAGAGATAATCGAGTTGTTTCTAGCAGGTTTCTAAACAGACAGGGAAGTTGGAATGATCTGGAGTTATTGAATGTAAACAGYAGTTTGTCAGATTTAATGTATGGGGAACATGAACATAATTGGACTGGCATAGAGGAAAATGGGACTAGGAACATAGGAGCAGGTCCTTCTCTGAGATCTGGGCTCATGAATGATGCAGCAGGTCTRTCAATTTTTGAAAATGATCATGAATCTGCCTCTGATGATTCTTTTGTCTCTGCCCCATCAGTGGCTGAAGATCTATTTGATGTGGATGTTGCTAGTAGCAGTGATTCTCTGTTGCAGTCTAGCCCACTGTTAAGTCAAAGAGCTCAAGACCATGGGAATTTTAGAAGGCCAATGCTAGGCCATGCAGATAACTCACATGTGAGTCTTGGTGAGGTTGTGAATATGTCTACGTCTTCCCTATCTAAGCGCAAAGCTGCTATCACGCGAGCTGGAAGCCAAATTCCAAGTAAAGCTTTATCTCGGGAAATTCCTAGTACAGGATCTGGATCTGCATCAAAGGACAGGTATTCCAGGAGGCCCACATCAGGAACTAGTAGGCGCAATCTTGGTAATTTTGGCTGCACATCAGCATCTGATGCTCTTCCATATAATGTTTCTTCATCCAGTGACCAGATTGTGGAGCAGCCTGGCAATAGAAGACTTGATCTAGGCAGGAAAATAATTGATGGCCATGATTCAGCAAGGAGCCGGCGTTTGGCAAAAGTGCCACTGGTAACCAATACAGGTGGGCCAGTGCCCCAGAGAACTATTCGTGCTGGAGCAGGAATTGGCCCACGCCATATGACTTCAAAGACAAATTCAACTTCTCAAGCATCTAGAAGAACAGTTCGTGCTATGCAACCTGGTACTTGCTGTTCCCTGGGAATTCTGGGAGGGGATAGTGTTGTTGAGTTGGCTATTCCAACTGAAAGCAGCAGCAATAGCATGCCGGCATCAGACCAATCTGGACTTCTTTGTAATGGATTGGAGGTACCAAGCCCTTCCTCTTTTCGGGGACGAAGTGCCCATGCTGTTTCACAAAGGCAAAATGAAGTCTTGAATGTAGCGGCTTGCACATCCGGGGAGAGGGTTGCAAGCCGTTTTGCTGGCAGCAACAGAAGGGGCACATCAAGTAGTGCAGCAAGTGCACGGCTGTTTGGATTAGCGGGATCTTCAAGTAGACTCAATAATACTTGTACTGATACCAATAGCAGTTCTCACAACCTTCTATCAGAGGATAATGTTGGCAATAACACATTGATTATATCTACCCCAGCACCTTCAAGGGCACCTCCAGTACCCCCAGGGGCACGGTCTGGTCGGTCACAGGCAAATGCAAGTTTATCTACATCTTTATCTTTCTCAGGATCTGCCCCAGCTCGGGCACCCCCAACATTGCCCTTATCTAGTCCTACATCTCTTGCATCTTCAGTGGATACAAGTTATTCAAGCTTCCTTGATGGGCTTGTTTATGGAAGATCAGGATCAGGTAATGAGTGTCCTGCTGGAAGGCCCATGGTTGCCCATTCTGAAGTTGGTGGACGTAGGTCTTTACGCAATCTCCCCATTGAAAATGGCAGTCAGACACGGTATACAATTGAAGGACTAGCTGAGGTATTTCCCTTCTCCTTTTCTCTCACCATGTGCATGCCTTCAAGCTTGGTTCTCTATTGCTTTAATTTCTTTCATTATGCTTCCAAATGTTATAGTCTTCATGTTTGTTTTTCTTGTCTCGAAACCTTAATTTGTCAGTTGTCTTCAGCATGTGTGGTTAACAAAACTGTTATATCCTATTGGAAATATGGATGGAATAAAGTAAACCAATCCTTGTCTCCATGACTGGTTTTAGGCACCCTGGATCTTTCTGTTTATTACGCTTGTTTATCAATATCTTCTGCCTGATGCATTGCAATATATGCACAGATCAAAGCATATAATAGATTGATGTGAAAATATATAAATAGTAAATGGAATTGGCACAGTGGTTTCAGTGAATAGATGTCTAGAAAATGAAGCAGTTTTGCATGAAAGCATAAAACATGTAAACCAGTTGGTTTTATTTCTGAAAATGTCCAGCTTTGTTTAAGACTAGTTCCCTGTGCATGGTATTAGTTCTTTTAAACAGGGACTATATTTTTGCATTTAATTTGTAATGTTGCATGCAAGAATTCTGGTCGATGGTGCATCAAAAACTCAGATGAGATAATTGTTTTTTAATACAACGAGATCTAATTGATTGCATCTAATTCTTACTAGAGCTTAATTCTTGTATGCTGGTGCGTTAATAAAGATGCAATTCTATGAAAATAAATATTGATTTTTGTGAAACTTATTCACCTGTCATGATAGGCATAGTCACATGTTGCGACTTTGCCATTGTGTCGTGCTTCTACGCGGGCTCGTGATCTAAAACTCTTTTTTGGAGAAGCATATATCCCAATTTCACATAGCATATTAGCTACAGATCATATCTCGTTTGGTTTCCAGATTCTTTTCTAGATTATAATGACTTTGCTACCAAAAGTGTTACCTGGAACTGGGAACAAACAGGGAGTGTGCCATGGCCTTGGTAACCTTTACTTTTCTGTATGGAAAGTAGGGATATCCAGATTGAAGCAACAGTTGTTAAAAGCATGCTTCAAAATAATTGATAGAAGTTTTTCAGATACGAAATTTCAACATTGGAGTGAGAAACAATTTATTGCACTGAGGAAAGATAACTAACATAGATCCATCTTGGCCCTGGATACTTTAAGCACCTAGAGGTTTATGCGGATTTTTTTTATACCTCTTGGTAATTAATAAGTTAATAGATCCGGGGTTTAAGATGGATCATTGCTATTATTTTAAAGTATGTTGCAGTGATGGTTTCAATGATTAAGTGAATATTCTTTATGCTAGTGACTTTTCAAGTGCATAGTAACATAAATTTCAAAACAGATACTATACAGGGCTTATTAAAATCAATGACAGTTGTATATATATATTTATTCACAATGTCGACTTTTATTTTGTTAAAAATTTCAAATATATTTTTCAGCACTGAATGTCTCAACATTCTTTTAGGTGCTATTGGCATTGGAACGGATTGAACACGATGAGGAGTTAACATATGAGGTAAGTTTAAATCATATTCATGCTCCAATTCTGTGTACCTAGAATTCAGTACATATATAATATTGTAATTGATGGTGGAAATTCATTTTAATTTTATATGCACCTAGTACTAAAATAAAAATTCTTACCATTGGCAGCAAGTGTTGATGCTAGAGGCAAATTTGCTTTTCGGTGGTATAAATCTGCCTGATCAACACAGTGACATGCGACTAGATATTGATAACATGTCTTATGAGGTTTGTCTTGGATGATACACGATTGAAAGGATAATGATAAGTGAATATATTATACATACTTTTTTATTTTATAGTTCTAGCTAGCTTTAAGATTTTTTTTCTCATTCAGGAACTATTGGCTTTGGAGGAGCGGATTGGTAGTGTTAATACAGGACTCACTGAGGATGCTGTTTCCAAGTGTTTGACGAGATTTCTGTATACCTCAGATGTAGCAGCTGCTACTTCGACTTCTCAAGAAAGTGAAGTGAAATGCAGTGTTTGCCAGGTATATTAGACTATATAAACTGTATTGATCTATTCCTTAAATCAGAATTATATGACAGACCGAGGTAGATTGAAATGTATTCTTAATTTAGATCAGTGGATTTTTTAATTGTTTTTTGATTGTAACGTTCCTTCTAAGTCTCTACTGGTCCGTTTGAATGTGCATAGGTGTTTTTACTTTTCTGCTTTTTAGATATGAAGGTGTACAAGATTTTTGGTAGTTTTCCATGTTTTGTGTCATTCAATATATAATGAATGATCTTTCACGCAGGAAGAGTATGAAGAAAGAGATGAGCTGGGCAGGTTAAATTGTGATCACAGTTATCATGCTGCGTGTATCAAGCAGTGGTTGCTTCAGAAGAATCAGTGTCCAATTTGCAAAGCTCCAGCAGCATCATAACTGGAGGAATTGATTCCATTGGCTTTTGAATATTGATTGATGAGATCAAATGTTGATCAATGTTTCCAATAAAAAAAGCAATTCAAGTCACATTTCACCCATGACCTGGGCAGATAAGGAGAAATCTGGGGTCTGTCTAATTACCCTTGCATGCAACATGCATTTGGGTCTGTAAATTCATTTGAACACCTTGTATCTATGAAAAGGAAATAAAATAAATTTGTTAGATGCTTTCATGATGTGGTTAATTCCCTTTCAATTTGTGTATTTGTATCAAAATGCAAGTAGTGCAGCTACCAAGCATTTCTTGATCTTTGAATATTAAGGTTAAGTCGAGTTCTCTTGGAATTTGCCTGACGTTTCGTTTTTTACCAGGAAAGGTGACCCGTGATATCAATATTTAAAGGGATTTAAGGGTTGCAATTTTGAGATTCTTTGTCCATTTAACATATTCCTTTTATTTTTTCAAGGAAAAAAATTTATAATTTTATTTATAAAAAACAAAATTATATTGTCATATGCCTCAAGGCATTCAAAAAAATGCTCTGTAACCTGATGGAGCAAACAGCTCTGCATACATGACTCACATTTCATCGAGCTAAATCAAAAAGGAAAAACTGTTTAAAAGTAGGATCTTAAAACTTTCCACAATCACAAACCGGTGAGCTGTATCCACAAAGAAATATTACAAACCCATGAGTTGTATCAACAAAGAAATATGACTTTTCATAACTTTATAAGACAAAAATACATTATTGCAAAGATCAGAGTCTGGAATCTGTCCACTCTCTGTAGAAAAAGAAAAATTATAGTCAAGGTGCATGAGAGAAATCATATGTAGGCCCATCTTGAAAGATTAAAATGGTTCAAGTACCACACTCCAGCTCCAATGCCTCTTTCAATAGGCCATCAGCTACCCCGTTTCTGTCCCTCTATATACGAGACAAAAATGTGTGAGAAGGCTGTCAGTTAGAGACAAAAATGTGTGAGAAGGCTGTCAGTTGTTGTATATCATCAAAAAATGGTGTAAGGTCAAATTTCTGTGTGGTGATTCCTTTTGTAACCATTGAATAACCAGTAGTGAATCCCAAAAATTTGTAACTATGTAACACCATAATTTTTAGCCAATTGTAGGGTTAATTTGAGAGTCATCAGTTCATAGCAATTAGTTTCCTGTCTCATCCTGTTTTGAAGGTTATACTGTCATTTGAGGATAGATACAAGATTTGATTGTACATTTGAGGGGAGGAGTCTCCTGTCCTTTAAATAGCTTCAGCGTTTTAGCGAACCATATTCTCCAAGCTATATTGAGTGGAAGAGCACTAATCTTAGGGTTTTAGCGAACCATATTCTCCAAGCTATATTGAACCATATTCTCCAAGCTATATTGAGTGGAAGAGCACTAATCTTAGGGTTTTAGTGAACCATATTCTCCAAGCTATATTGAGTGGAAGAGCACTAATCTTTGTATAGGAAGACCTAAAGGCTTCTTCAGTACTTCCTTCCCATACAGTTCTTTATCCTTTAATGCTTCCAGCTCCTTTCTAAACCTTTTTGGAAAAGGAACAATGGAAAACGAACAAGTCAGAAATATGTGATGTTTTGTTTCCTCCTGTTGGCATATAAACTATACCAACCTGGGCCAATTGTTTTTACACATGTAACATATTCCACCGCATATAAAAAAGAATTACTTGGATAAATGTGAGCACTATTCTATACAGAATTGATGCTCACGTGACTAAAATTTTGCGCGCGTGTATCTAAGAGTATTGTGTTCTATACAGAATTGATGCTCACGTGACTAAAATTTTGCGCGCGTGTATCTAAGAGTATTGTAGCAGTTGAATTCAATTATTTTTTTGTTTTTTATTTTAAATGTTTCATCAGAGATCTGTACATTGGGGTTTCAGAAGCTTCGATCTGTACATTGGCGTTTCAGAAGCTTCGAGAATTGCAGATTGCACAGCCGCTCAGTGGATGAAAATACTTATTCTACATGAAGTTTAAGCTGCAAGATCCCAGCAGAGTGGAGTTTCAACACTGATTTGTATGAGATGTCACTAACCATTTCTTAATGTCCCGAGTTAGGAGAACTTTATTGCACCTTTTCAGCCAGTTTCAGGAACCTTGTAAATGATGTAGATGTTTCCCTAATACGTAATTTCTTGGTGATGCATAATTCATTTGATCAAAGGAGTGTATAAATTGAGAAGCAGATTGTTGGAAGGGCATTATAAAAGTTTTGAAGTCTCAGATACGGAATTGTTTTAAAGATTAAAATCAAGAGAAGATTGTGACAAGATGGAACGGAGAATACTCTTATAAATGGATGAATGATTGGAGCTATTAGGATCCATAACAAATTGGAAAGAGATTTTCATTGTCCATATCAAAGAATTGCAGTACAAACTTCTTGGCGTGTATTTATGGAATTCGCCGTTGCTACTGTTCTATCTAAATTGTGGGTTCAGCCATCCATTCTGTACTCTTGGTATGTTTCACTGATCGTAATAATATTGAATTTCTAGCTTTTTCTTGAAGATCATCTCGTGGGTAAATCATACTTATCGTATTTTTACCGTCTAGAGTTTTGTTACCTTCGATGTTCTTTAGCAGTCACATAGGGGTAACCGACATTTATTCTTATAGGGTTTGGTGAAGTCATTGGAGTTGCATAACTAAGTAACCCGATTGATCGCATAGCTATGAAGAGCAAGTGATTTTTTAACCAATCTATAACCAGGCATTTGAGCATGAATAACATGATTACCACCTGGATAATGAAGAAGTTTAAATGTTTTACTAACTTGATGTCTTTTTCAGTTTCGGAGTTTTTTTTTAAATTGCAATTATGGATAGATGAGATTATTGTTTCTAATGCAGAAACAATTTCATCATTCAAATACTTTTATTTGCCAGTTTTTCCACCTGTTAGTCTGAGTGGTCAGAAAAAACCATTTTGTCGCCCATTTAGACGATTGCCCAGGACAATAACATAAATCCATAAATCTTGATGACAAGATTAGATTGGTGAAACAAACACTAAAGATTTTTCTCAATTTTGACCTCTTGAACGAATTGGATCAAAGCATGTGTAAATTGGTGCAATACCTTAATTTTGACATTGACATCTGTAATGTATTGGATTAGATTATTTAGACGATTGCCCAGGACAATAACATAAATCCATAAATCTTGATGACAAAATTAGATTGGTCAAACAAACACTAAAGATTTTTCTCAATTTTGAAAGGTCAAAACGAATTAGATCAAAGTATGTGTAAATTGGTGCAATACCTTAATTTTGACATTGACATCTGTAATGTATTGGATTAGATTACTTGTAAATTATAAATGTGTGGTTATAAAGATAAGAGTTGAGTAATATGAATTTTAAATAAATGATCTTATGTAAATATATTATATTTTGGATTATTAGTGTGGAGCTTAATGCCAAGGTCCAACTAAAGAATGGTTAGGCATGTAAACACTAAATATATCTATGGATCGTGTGGTAAGTTTATCACTGTGCACTCAAGCTATGTCAGTGTGAATGTTGGAATATAATATATGATGGCCCAAGATCATTATAGAGAGCACACAAGGGGTTATGATTCTACAAAAAGTGAAGAGGAAAAGGGGTTCATGAGAAGGTGATCCTCTATTGTTGAGTGTCAGTGGGGGAATCCATTTCTTTCCATCATTTTCCTTGATGAGTCTCATCCACCTCCTTTGATGTAGAAAGCAATCATTATGTCGAAATGTAAGGTTTATTCATTCTTCTATTTCACGGGAGATCATTATCTCATGGTAATGGTCATTCCCATTCCAAAGAATTTTCATTTTCATTCTCTCAAGAGTTCTCATTCTATGTTCTTGAGAGTGATCCATCACCCAAAATTTGAGAATGGTCAAATCAACATTGAGAAAGAGGAAATTGTAGCATGGGGTGAGAGATAGATACATTGGTGATGAGCATTGAGGTTGGATAAGTTAGAAACCCTTCACTTCTTGTTCATTGTTGCTCATTCATTGCTTGAGAGCCCAAGCTTCACTCTCCCAAGTTAATCCCATAGGGAAATCGATAGATTGGACTCTTTTTGCTTACACTAAAGAGCACTGGAAGGGAAGAAGATCTTGGAGGGGTTGTTGGATAGAGAGAGAAGATATTCCTTGCAAGGCATTGAAGGAGTGCCATCACCGATGGATTGTTGAATGAGCTGCATGGAGTGCTCTATAATGAGTAAATCATTGAGCCGTGAGAGCGATTAGATTGAGTTGAGTGTGTTGTAAATGTGTAGATTGGTTCCTTTGCTTTGGTGGACTTATAACTTGGTGTTGGGGTGGCATCTGTGTTGGATGCCTATGGTTGGGTGGAAAATTGCTTGTGCGCAACTAGTTTCTTGGACTATCCTCTATTAACGTTCTCTCACTATTTACAAATATGTAATTGAATTCTAATTTGTCATGGAAATATTGTGTTGCATGTTGTGTGTGAATGCACTTGATTATGAATAGGGCTATTTCTTTGCCTTGAATTTTGCTATTACATGTTTGATTATTTCATTGTGTTTTATTATTTGCACCCATGCATGCATTGCAAATGCTAAATAAGAGGGTGTGGTATGTTTCATGTGTGTTATAAACACTAGATATGAGGGTTGAGTATGTTTACTATGTAAGCTACGTTTATGATAGAAATTTCCCATCCCCATGCCCTTGAGCTACATGGATCCTACTTTTACTTACACATGAAAATAAGTTTATGTTGTAAATATACTTCACATTCTTTTTTTTGTTTGTTGCAAATGTCTATCACTTGGGGGGTGCCATGTCAACCATTGGCTAAGAAACCACAATCTAGGGGCACCTAAGCTGTCAAAATCACCCCGAGATCGTACCCGGCCTAGGCCACACCAACCCTTAAAATCGCTGGAATTTTGGGTGTCTCCTCTCGACTAAAAATATACTTCACATTCTCAGTCTAAGCAGAAATTTGCATTTTTTTTTAGCTAGATTGGAGATAAAAGTATGCATATACTTCACATTCTTGGTCTAAGCAGAAATTTGCATTTTTTTTAGCTAGATTGGAGAGAAGTATGCATATGTTCACAACATAAAGATTCTTGATGAAGGACAAGCACAAATGTTTTAGCTTTATAAGTGGAATAACAAGGGTTGTACAAGTTTAAGGATGTAGCCTAGAAGAATTAAGGGGATGTGCTAGATTTACGAGAAATGGTGGATAGGGGAGATATTTATGATGGTTTACTTTGATATCAACGGGTAGGGGCTTCTGTATTTTTTTCCAAATTTCTCTTTTGAGTAAGTTTAAGATGGTTATTAATATATCTTATATTCAAGAGAAGGAAGGAGATGTGTGGGCATGTTTGGCAATGTAGTAGCACAAGGAGGTTGTTGACACTAATAGGGTTTGGAGATAAAGTAAAGTGTTGGAACTTGTGTTTGTGGTCCAATGATCACATCATCATGGTCAAGTGCGAAGGATTTTGCTTCATGTTGATGAAGGAGTTTGTTTCATGTCAATGAATATTCATAAAGGAGACTTCTCCCAACACTTACCAACCACAAACATCATCTTACCAAAAAGTGTTACTAAGCTTTATGTTTTCACTTTTAAAAAATGTAAGACAATAGTAGAAGAAGATTGTGGTAGAAAAAAAAAATTGTTTGGTTAAACAATGACTAATAATAACAAATGTTGATGTTTTTAAAACGAAGGGAGTTTCGAGGAAAAATGGGATGGTGAAAGAAGAAATAAAATATTCATAGAAATGCTGGGTATGCGTTATATTCTTTGCAAGATTAGTCCCATGTATTGTACAATGATATCTGAGCCTCGAGGGGTAGGGAGGGGCCTGTGCGCCCCGCCCCCCAATAAGGGGATTCAAGGGTGGTATCTCCTGAATTTTTTTTGGCGTTTTTTTGCATCAATTTTTGGTGTTGTTTCTACACATGGTTTTCTAATTCCGGTTAATGAATTAGGGTTTTTGACTAATCTGGGTCAATGGATTAGGGGTTTGAATGTCGCGAAATCCTATATATATATTGTATTGTAAACAATAAAAATGATGATGAATAAAAGATTAGAGGTGCGACTCTAAACAAGTTGTTGGTTTTCCCAATTTAAATTTATAGAATAAAAATTTGTATGTAATGTATGTGTGTGTAACATTGTATCTTTTTTTATTTTATTAAGAATCTGTTTACAATAATTAATTATACAAGATTAAAACCTAAAATAAATAAATAAAATGGATAATAATATGGTACATGAAAAATTAGTTCTAGATATATAATAGGTAGAAGAAATGTATACAATAATGTACTAAATACTAGGGGAAGCAATGCATATAATAGTATACTTTATACATATAGTAGTATACTTTATAAACAAGAATACACTCAAATGAATGATAAGAGTCCCACGTAAGGAGGCATGGTATGAGAAGAAAATTAAGGTAATCCACTTAAAATTCTCTCTTATAATTGATTACGATGATGTCACAAGTAGAAAAGTATTGTTAGTAATGTTTGTTGGTACCTTTGACCAAGCTAAAGCAAACGAGGTTTTCAACCCTTGTACAAATCATGTATTTATAAGTAGGGATAAGAAAATCAATGAAAATTCAAATTTGAATCAAGACGATAATGGTTGGTTTGATGTAAAAAATAATTGAATTACAATGAATAAGTGTATAATGTTGGCAATCATTGTGTAATGTTGTGTGTATAACATATGGATAAAATATGGCAACACATTGTCAGAGGTAGTACCAAAAGTGCTTGATTTAGATGACGAGATAGAGAAAGAGAAGCTTAGAGATGAAAAGTAAGAGGAGATTCCATAGTATGATAATGGAGGAGCAAGTGGAAGGAAATAAAAAGAAGGTAATGAATGTGTTTGTTTAGTGGTGTTTAGTGGATTTGGTGTTCTCTAATTTA
>ML789606.1:47590-62714 GCA_009831015.1 Picea engelmannii | reverse complement strand
TAATCCTCAATGGGGATTAATCCAATAACAATAATAATAATAATGACATGATTAATCCGCAATGGGGATTTAATCCAATAACAAAATAATAATAAGAATGCTCTTTGCAGTTACATTATTTCAACAAATTTTTCTTCTAGTTAGATATTTGAAAAGGACCCTATATAATTTTTCATCTATTTTGGTTCTTTCTGGCCCATGGAAAAAATGAAGGTAATGCTTGTACGACCCATTTTAGGGGAAAGTTCCATTTTGGTGATTTGGGTTACTAAAAATTTTGGAGCACGTGTGAGGCATTAAATGACATTTTTTTTGGGGGAACTATTTGTGATGGTAGTTTGCAGCTTCTTGATGTTGTTCTACACATCAATATTTTTCCAATGGTGCAAAGCTTACCTCAATTAGAGTTCGAATGAAGAAGTTATGTCTCATGTAAGTTGACATATCTTGTTGACCACCATGGTACCAAGTGGATGTCATGTTAGCTCCCATTACTCACATAAGTGAAGCTAGTCATGTGTGGACTTTCAACAAGATTCTAGAGGGTCCAAAACCTTAACCTAATCAGAAGTTGAACCATGCAAAAAACCTAACCCTAACCCTATATAACTATTAGGACATGCTAAAGACTATGGCACTAGGAAATAAAGGGGTTCCATTTTTATTGTATCGATTACCATTATGAAGTTAAGCAGAGCTAGGGAGTAGGATATTGGATCAAAATAACGAAAGAAGAAGACCCTATAGTATCGACATAAACTACATTATCAATGATAAATGCATATGGAGTTTACCTTTCTTTATATATGTATTTCATATATGTTAAAGAACAAATCAACGAATAGTCCTCACCCTTTGGTTGGGTTTTCCAAGTGTACATATTGTGTTCATTGTGTTGGTGGTCTGGTATTTGTTTCAATTTCTTTTATTTTTAGTGTCAACACATTTCAATATTTTGTGTGCTATATTAAATTTGAATAGTAAATAAAACACTGGTATATTATCTATCACACACACACCCTACCTCTCTATTTCTTGATATGTGATACCACAGTGGAAGAGGTTAGATGATATTATAATATATATTGGTACCAACCCCCACATGTATGAATTAACACGTGTACTGGCATTAAATGTCATTATCTCATATCAGCCCCATGGTACACCATCTCCACACACACCTTCACGTCCCATTCTCTAGATACGCGATACCCGATGGGGTGTATTAATATTAAATTATATTTCCATATCGCCACCCACGTATATCGCTTACCAAGCACTTCAAGGGTTCTCAATTCCCCGATACACTATTTTGGTGGGGTTGCATAATATTATTATATTTATAAATAAAGGTTTGTGCTTTATCCCATGCCTTAGGTTCTTACTCTTTTGATAAGCGATACTCTGGTGGGGAAATTTCACCATTATAATATTATAGTATATTGTGGGGAGGAGACAGGAAATAATTATCAGGTATTTAAAATATAACAACAAATAAATATCCTCATAGGGAGCTTCTCCAGGGTTGTAAAATTTGCCTCTGTGTAGTCCAAATTCCGTGGGACTGATTCATTTAACAAAATTATTATTTTTTCCCAGAAGAGGAAAATTTTGAGCTTATCTATTTCTCGTGCACAAAAATAAGTTTCATAGAATTAATATAAGAATTCCTCCCCTTAATATTCAATTTATTAAGACATCAAATGGTAAATTTGAGGAAATTACCAGGAGTTACTAGCCTCCTTACACCAAGCCATATTAGGAAACAAATTATAAATATAAACACATGAAACATATTTCATTGAGTTTATTTCCAAAATAATAGACCTCTTGGAAATAAAACTTTCCACAGTAAAAATTTTGTCATTACCAAGATTTACTGCCCACCTATATTCATGCAAATATTTACTACTATTTAGGAAAAAACCACCATATCTTTACCTTTGAACACAATTTTACTGAGTAAATCTAGGTAAGAATTCTATTCTTATCCGATCTTAATGAGCTATAAATTACATACAAAACACATAAATTTCTGATTTCATTTTATTTCACACATTCCTCATCTTAAATATTTTGTCCTTTCAACTATATGGCCTAGACTTATGAAACTAGAATCATGGTCCATGTTTTCGTTTCAAGACTCCTCTTATCTAGCCTATTATGTTGGCTGGAAGTTAAAGGCCTTTACCCATGCTTCCATGGAATATTTAGCATTCCACTAAATCTTCCAAGAAGGTCTTAAGACCTGATATTTAACTAGGGACAAGTCACCTCCCAAATCTGATCTTTGACTTCAGTAATATAGGGAGTAACATTCATAATACAAATATCAAACGTTTTTGTTTTCAGATGCTCTGTGAAGATTTTGACAGTTTAATCTTTACTACTAATACATGCGATGTATTCATACAAATAGGCCGCAAATACCCAACCAATCATTATGTTCTTATTCAAAGTCACAAATAATTATTTACAACAATTTTTTTAAAACAAAGACAGTCAAAGGAAACTAACAACATATATTTTCCAAGACTTATTTGATATTTTACCATCAACCAAGCATTTGGAATAACACTTTCATTACTAGAACACAATATTAAATTATTCATATAACCAAAAAATCAATTCCACAACGTCAAGAAACTTATCATGACACATGCATAAGGATGAAACACTTATATGAGAATCTAAAATAGATTGACAACTTTTGATGGTTGAGCTTCTTTCCACCCGACTGTAGGCACAACTATCCTTGCAGTTAGCCACCCCCTAGCCAGAAGATTATTCCATAAGGGAAATCATCACTCATTAACATAGGTAAAAAGATGAAGGTCACTCTCCTTCACCAACATAATTTAGCAAGATATATCTCCAATTCTACCAAGCAAGGGGGCCTACTCTTGACTCAAGGAGTCACAACAGTTAACTTCTGTAGCTAAGTACCCAAATTTCCCATCCCCATTTACTAGCTTGGTTTAGAGACTGAATTTTCTATTTTCTTACCCAAAACACCTAGACCTTGACTTCCCTATGTTTTCTAAGAACCAGAGGAATTTTACAGACTCTCCTCCACTCTGATTTTTCCCCCAGACCCAACCGTGTGCGTCCTCCTATCTCTATCTTTGATTTTCCTCATTTTGTTTCCTTCTGCAACAAGATTTCATGAGTCAAATCCCCCAAATTCATGGGTGAGATAAAAAACTTCCAGATGGGTACCCTGCCCATTCTCTCATTGATTTCTGAGAAGGACCGCCCAACCACTAGTTTGACTCATAAATAAATCTTCTGGGACATAGGATAGTTATGGGTTTGAATACTTTTAATTCAACAGGGTATTTACTGGAAGATGTCATCTTAACCAGTAAGCCCCCCCCCCTCACCATTCCCTCTCATGGTATCATCTTCCGTGTAAGCGCTCCACCCATCAATAATTTTTTTTTCATTATAATCAAAATGATTTTATCGTTTTATTTGTTAATCAAGGTTCAAAACATTAAACATAATAGCCATGACTCATGGACACATTTAGACATATATTTACATACTGGGGAAAGTGGGGTTTTACATTCCCTTCCCCTTGAAAGGAACATCATCCTCGATGTTCTAACTGTCGATGTAAATACGATGTACATCGATAAACAAAAATGGATATTCCTTTTTCATGGCATCCTCTAATTCCCAAGTGGCCTCATCTACTCCAAAATGTTTCCACCGCACCTTGACCTACAGGATGGATCAGTTTTGAAGGAGGGATTTCTTACTGTATATTATGCATTGAAGCTTGGGTTGAAATTCTCTCTTGGGTTCCACCTGAATCATAGACCAATCAATTACATGATTAACATCATGAACATATTTCTTAAGCAAAGATACATGGAAAACATTGTGTGCTTTCACTATGGGAGGTAATGCTAGCCTATAGGTCACCGGTCCCACTCTCTCAAGAATTTCAAATGGCCCACAATATCGTGGTGCCATCTTGGCACAAGCTCCCATTCTTAGGGAACTTCTCTTGGGTTTTATCCAGAGATACAAACGTTCTCCCACTTTGAACTCCCTTTGAGTTCTATTCTTGTCTGCATAACTTTTCTTCTTGTCTTAAGCCACTTTCAAATTATGTTTTATCTTTGCTACTTCCAGTTCCATTTCCTTTAACATGCCTAGTCCAAGAGTGATCTGATCTACTGGATTATCCAAATTGATTAGGATGTTAAACTTTCTGCCATATAACACCTCAAAAGGGATCATATTCAATGACTCTTGATAGCCATTGTTGTAGGCAAATTCTAGTAAGGGTAAGTAGTATTCCCACTTCTTGGGATGATGCATTGCATACATCCTTAACATGTCCTCTAATAACCTATTTTCCCTCTCTGTTTGTCCATCAATTTGGGGATGGTAAGCTATGATAAATGCTAATTGAGTCCCAAAACCTGTGACGATCTTTCCAAAAACTTGAAGTGAACTTGGAATCCCAATCTGATATGATCGTCTTTGGAATCCTATGCAACCTGAAAATATATTTCCTAAAAATATTAGCAATGTCGATTGCTTCATGGGTAGATTTCATCGAAATAAAGTGAGTTTCCTTAATTTATCCACAACAACCATGATTGAATCATTTTGTTTTGTTTTCCTGGTGATAAAATCCATTGAAATGACTTCTCCTTTCCATTCTGGAATTGACAAGGGTTGCAACAACCTTGCTAGGTGCTTGTGTTCTACTTTGACCTATTGACATTCCAAGAATTTTGGCAATGTACTCAACTATGTCCTTTTTCATTCTCGACCAATAATAAAACCTTCTAGTGGATGTTATCATTTTCTAGTATCCAAGATGACCAGAATATGGGCTCCTATGAAGCTCATCTATTATGAGCCTCTTCAAGTAAGCTAAACATGAGACATACAATCTCCCCCTGTAGGTCAATAAATTGTTCTCCAATAATTGGTATCCACTGTACTTTGTCCCATTTGGATTATGTTCTAAGTATACTTTTACACTTTTGAAGTGTTCATCTTCTTCTTGTGCTTTTCTAATTCTTTCCTTGATATTTGATTCACATGTGCTTATGGCAGGCATGTGAATGGTTTGCATACTTCTACTAAGTGCATGTGCTACATGGTTCTCCTTACCTTTAATGTGTCACATTTCAATATCAAATTCACTGATAAGGGCTATCCATGTAGCTCGTTGTTGACCAAAATTTGGTCATCTATATTTTCTCTCTCTTGGATTAATAAAAAAAAATTGATATCAAAAGATGAAATTTTTGGAACTATTATAATTTCCTTGTGTATCCCCCGGCCTCAGCTTCGTCATGCATTTTTCAGATCATAAATCTGAGTTCATATGCTCAAGATATCCAGGTTTAAAGTTTAAAGCGGAAAATGACACCTCTTTCATGTGGAATAAAGCTAATCTTTTGGAAGTGCTTTTAAATTTCTTTGGGTTCGAGACCCTTGAAAATCTTATTGTGCTGGGTTCAAAACCAATAACAAATATCCATGGTATTTCTCATGGGCACATGTCATTCTCCTCTCTTCCCTCACCCCTCATATGCCATACTTAGTTTTTATTTGAGTAATGGCAGTCGGTTGAACTCACCATAACTCCCTCACCTCTCCCCTTCATCCACCCTCACGTCTGTCGCCGAAAAATTCACCTCACCCCCTTATTTTCCTCACTTCTCAACCCTTCCTCGCTCCCCACATTTCCCACCCCCTCACTTCCGCTCCCTACAAAATTCCCCTCCTAAAATACCCCAACTTTCCCCTCATAAAAAATCACATACTTACATGGGAGGTTGGTAGACCCGCCATACTCTCATACCCCCTCACCTTCCCAACTCGCCAACTCGATAATTCGACACCTACAAAAACTCCCCCCCTCACCTTCCCAACTCGCCAACTCGATAATTCGACACCTACAAAAACTCCCCCCCTCACCTCACCCTACAACGCCCTCACCTCCTTCATCTACACTTCCCCCCCTACCTAACTACCCTTTCCCCCTCTCTCGTTCACCCGTCCACACTTAATACATTTCACATCTAAACATTATTTACGATTATTTAAATCTCTCACCTTTAACCTTATGTACTATTTTAATCAATCACCTTTAATCTTATGCCATATGACAAACATTTTTTGGATGACATGGAAACATGCTTAAGCCTATGGAGGGATGCCATGTGGCATCCNCTACAACGCCCTCACCTCCTTCATCTACACTTCTCCCCCTACCTAACTACCCTTTCCCCCTCTCTCGTTCACCTGTCCACACTTAATACATTTCACATCTAAACATTATTTACGATTATTTAAATCTCTCACCTTTAACCTTATGTACTATTTTAATCAATCACCTTTAATCTTATGCCATATGACAAACATTCTTTGGATGACATGGAAACATGCTTAAGCCTATGGAGGAATGCCATGTGGCATCCTAGAAGAGCCTTACACATGACAATATATTAATGGTTGAACAAAATTTAATCCAAGGGCCCAAATTTGTCCACAAATTTTGATCAATGGTGGCTGAGTCACGATCTTGCAGAGGCCATAACTTGAGCTCCTGGTGTCGGAATCATGTAAACTTTACACCATTGAAAATATATTTCGACATAGAAGATGATGGTACATGTTTCAAAGGTTGAAGGTTTCTACATTTTCCCCATAAATTAAAATATCATTCAACTGCATTTTTAATGGGCATGCGTGACTACTCAACTTCACGAGCTCATATCTTGAGATCCAGACGATGGATTTGGGAAAATTTTATATCATTGGAAAGATAAGAAGATGAAGATCACATATGTATTGATTTTCATGAATAAACAATTTATTACCGTTCTCAAAGAATTAAAACACATTCATCCTCTTTTAAAGGGAAATTAATTAAATTTTAAAAATAAAAGTTTAATTAAAACTTTTATTAAAAAAGGAGAGGGACTCATTAATAATGTGAATTCATTAATGAGGCATTAATTAAAGGGAATGTTTCAAGAAGAAACTGGTATGAGATTTCTAGAAGGGAGAAACCCTAACTACTCAAGTAGTTAGAAAATCTCTTCTTATAAAGAGAAGAAAATCTCTTCTTATAAAGAGAAGAGAGGCTTCATCAAAAGGTCCAAGAATCAATATTGTGAGAGGGGCAGGGAAAAGATCAGAGGAAGAAGAAGGTACAACCATGGATACACAATCAAGCTTCTGATCAAAACAAATAAATCTCCATCTTCTCCATTCTTTCTATTCTTCTACGCCACTTCTCATAACTTTAGGTTTGAATCTTAGAGTTGGGCACAAGGTTGAGTTGTTGAGTGTTTTTCTTATATTCTTCTAAGATATTTTCTTATACGATAATGGAGTATTTGCAGCCACACACACGGGTGCCAAAATTTTTGTAATGAAGAACATATTTCATGAATAAAACTCCACAAAGAATTTCTTCGGGGTTGATCTTGACTATATCTCGTAACTTTGAGTTTTAAGTATGAGATATTTGAGGTTGACCTATCAAATTCTCTTTTGATCTTGATAGCAATACTCTTTTAAAATTCTTTGAGATGATCAAATTATTCTCTCCTATTTTTCATGAAGAAAACATGGATGTATTTATATATGATTAAGAAGATTGTGTGTGATGTTGATCACAATTTAATTATGTTTTTGAATCCCTCCAATATTTTATTATTGTAAAAAGACATTTGTTGCACATAAATATCATATTGGGTTATTGAAGAACCATTTTCATTTAAATCCAAGAAATAAATATTTGGGGTTTGTTGTCTAGCACTCTCCCTACTCCAAGATATTCAAAGATATATATTTTAGCCAAAAAGGAGAACCACCTCTCTAAAAATGAAGGGGGACTAATTTCCTCATGAGGTTGCCGTTTCGGTCCTGACAGATTCAAGCGTCAACATTTTTGGTGACCATACTGTGGAGTGATTTGTTTTCAAGAGATATGATACTTTTTGGATAAGATATTATTGGAAGACTAGAAGCAGTTTGGTTGCAGTTTGAGAGAAAATTTAGAGATTGTTTCAAGATGGATTGGGTTTTGGAGAACGTTGTTCAAAGAACATTGAATGGCCTTGAAGGTTTATTGTTGAAATTTCAGTCACAAATCAGTTGTGACAACCTTTATGGAACCAACAAACTACCAAATATTTGGGAGGACGATCTCCCTAGAAACTCCATCATCAAAACTCAAGATCTTAAAGAAATATGCCCCGATGACTTCACTGAAAAGATCTCTAAATTTCAAGAAGATATATACGAAGACTCCTTCGAGGAATTTTTCTCATTCTATCAAGAGATTTCACCTCCTCCATCAACATAAGTTGTTCAAGGAAAAATGAAAGGAGAAGGTAACCAAAGAAAGAAAAGGTTGCATAGAATCCCACTCAGTTTGCAAGGAGAAGTTCACCCCTTGCCAGATATTTCCATGGACAATTTTCCAACATTTTGCGGGAATGTTTTAGAAGATGCAAAGAAACATTTGATTAAATTTGACAGTTCTTATGAAATTTTTAATGTGGCTCAAAATGATGTTGCATGCTGATTATTTATCTTGACTTTAAAAGAAGATGCCAGTGAATGGTTTTATTCATTGCTGCATGGAACCATCACTAGTTGGGATATACTAGAAAACTTGTTTGTCGAAATATATTTCTCAAGAAAAGATCCATATTCTCTTTTCTTGAAATTGGTTGAAATCGGGATGAACAAAGAAGAAACAATCAAAGATTTCTCTTTCAGATTTATGAAAGTTCTCCATGAGATTCCTCAAGAAATGTTTCCAAACGATGTCATTATTTTTAGTTGTTACGAAAATGCTTTTCCCACAAATTTGAGATTTCTATTGAGGCAAGAAGGAAAATGCAGCTGGAAAGAATTAATGCAACGAGCTCGACTCATTGAAATATTTGTTCTTAAAACCAGTGCCAACATATTAGACCCCCCGAAATTTATCTAAGACAATGGAAGAATGAATTTAGAAGAAAACTTTGAGGAAATAAATGATTTTTTTTTCCAGATCTTGATCTTGAAATAAAAAACGAAAACACTAAATTTTCAATCCAAAAAGAACACCATCTTCTGTATGATTCATGGGAGGTAAATCTCAACCTCTCATGTGCTCAATTTGAGAGTGATGATTATAACGCAATCAAGGATGAACACGAGGACTTAACTCAGTATGAAAATATTGTAGCAGAGTCTCAAATAATACAACCAATGTACATCGATCCACAACAACAATGTTACATCGAAGAGATATAAATCATCACTTTACATCAGATTTGTATCATGTCGATTGTTTCCCTAAAGCAGAGTTTTATGAAGAAGGCATTTTCCAAGCATCAAAGGAAAGGAATTTGTAACAAGAGGAATCATGGATGATACATTTTATTTTTGAAGATCATGAAGTTATTGATGAACAACAAAATATGGCCTTATAGTTCCCCACAAAATATCACGAAGAGTTCACCATTGCAACCTCACCACAGAGACATGATGATTGTACAAAGGAATAATTCCTTCAAGGAATTGATGTTGAATAAGAAATCTTAGATGTGGTTGATGATAAGGAAAAAGATGAAATTATTCTCAGATTGGAAACTTCTTATCCAATCAAAGAACACAATATTCTTGAGCACATAAAAGTTGATTTAATTGAATCATGGTTCCAAAACATTGTTGGCCAAGCAATACAATCAGATTTCAAGCACATCTTTCTCAGTCTCATCACAATATACTTTGGGCGTGTTTTTGATCATTTGGTAGCGGCCTCAACATATTGCCTAATTCAGGAGCTCATTCTACAAGTTGACTGGATGCTTGAATGACTCCATTGGAAATCTACCTACACCTAAGTTTCCCCTTTATTTCAAGTAAGTTAGGGTATGTAGATCATGTATGCACATATTTTTGTTCAATGTTGGACAATAAAACAGTCAAACTCGAAGATAACTCCATGAAAGAAGAAGAATTACAAGAATTTATTTTGAATATGACTCCATAGACCAATGAAAAAGGTAACTGATCTTGAGATTCTGGTGTTCTCAACAACACATAGGGGGTCACTATCCTGTAGTTGGAGCTAGTTGTTGACCAAAATTTGGTCATCTATATTTTCCCGCTCTTGGATTAATAAAACAAAATTGATATCAGAAGATGAAAATTTTTGAACTATTATAAGTTTCTTGTGTATCCCTCGACCTCGGCTTTGTCACACATTTTTTGGATAGGAAATCTGAGTTCGTATGCTCAAGATATCCAAGCTAAAGCAAAAAATCACGCCTCTTTCAAGTGGAATAAAGATAATCTTTTGGAAGCGCTTTTAAATTTCTTCGATTTCAAGACCCTTGAAAATATTCTTGTGCTGGGTTCAAAACCCATAAAAAATCTTCATGGTATTTCTCGTGGGAAGATGTCATTCTCCTCTCTTCCCTCACCCATCATATCCCATACTTAGTTTTTATTTGAGTTATGGTAGTCGGTTGAACTCACCATAACTCTCTCACCTCTCCCCTTCATCCCTCTGATGTTCGTCCTCGACAAACTCACCTCACCCCTTTATTTTCCTCACTCCCCAACCCTTCCCCGCTCCCCACATTTCCCACGCCCTCACTTCCGCTCCCTACAAAATTTCCCTCCTAAAATATCCCACCTTTCCCCTAAAAACAAATAACATACTTACATGGCAGGTTGGCAGACCTGCCATACTCTCATACCCCCTCACCTTCCCAACCCGCCAACCCAATACTCCGACACCTACAAACATCCCCCCCTCACCTCACAATATGTCATCCCCCTCACCTCCACCATATACAATTCTCCCCCTCCCTAACTACTCTTTACCTCTCACTCGTTCACCCTCCCACACTTAAATACATTTCACATCTAAACATTATTTACCATTATTTTAATCTCTCACCTTTAACCTTATGTATTATTTTAATCAATCACCTTTAATCTTATGCCATACACCAAACATTCCTTGGATGACATGGAAAATTGATTAAGCCTATGGAGGAATTCTATGTGGAATCCAATAAGATCCTTACACATGGAAATATATTAATGGTTGGATGAAATTTAATCCAAGGGCCCAGCTTTGTCCACGAATTTTGATCAATGGTGGCTGAGTCACGATCTTGCAGAGACCATAACTTAAGCTCCAGGTGTCGGAATAGCATAAAATGTATACCGTTGGAAATTTATTTCGATGTAGAAGACGATGGTACAGGTTTAAAAGGATGAAGGCTGCTATATTTTCTCCAAAAATTAAAATATCAGTCGGCTGCATTTTTAATGGGCATGTGTGACAACTCAACTTCACAAGCTCATATCTTGAGATCCAGGCGGCGGATTTGGGAAAATTTTGTATCGTTGGAAAGATAAGAATATGAAGATCACATATAAAATGATTTCCATGGCTAAAATTTTTATTATCATTCCCATATAATTAAAACACAATCATCATCTTTTAAAGGGAAATTAATTAAATTTCAAAAGTAAAAGTTTAATTAAAACTTTTATTAAAAAAGGAGAGGGACCCATTTTCAATATAATCATATTAATGATGTGAATTCATTAATGAGTAATTAATGAGGCATTAATTAAAGGGAATGTTTCACGAAGAAACTTGTATGATAATTTTAAAAGGGAGAAACCCTAACAACTCAAGTAGTTAGAAAATCTCTTCTTAAAAAGAGAAGAGATGCTTCATCAAAAGGTCCAAGAATCAATATTGTGAGAGGGGCAGAGAAGAATATTAGAGGAAGAATAAGGTACAACCATGGATATACAATCAAGCTTCTGATCAAAAGAAAGAAATCTCCATATTCTCCATTAGTTATATTCTTCTACACCACTTCTCATAGCTTTATGCTTGAATCTCAGAGTTGGGAACAAGGCTGAGTTGTTGAATGTTTTTCTTATATTCTTCTAAGATATTTTCTTATATGATCATGGAGTATTTGTAGCCACATAAATGGTTGTCAAATATTTTTTAATGAAGAACATCTTTCATGAATAAAACTCTATAAAGAATTGCTTTGGGGTTGATCTTGACTGTATCTCGTAACTTTGAGTTTAAGTATGAGATATTTAAGGTTGACCTATCAAATTGTCTTTTGATCTTGATAGTAGTACTCTTTTAAAATTCTTTGAGATGATCAAATTATTCTCTCCTATTTTTCATGAAGAATACAATGATGTATTTATATATGATTAAGAAGATTGTGTGTGATGCTGATCACAATTTAATTATGATGTTAAATCCCGTTGACTCTTGAATCTGTTAGGACCGAAATGACAACCTCACGAGGATAAAAATCCCCCTGCATTTTGATAGAGGTGGTACTCCTATTTATCTTAAGATTTTATTGGGACTCTAGATTTTCAGAATATGGGACTTTGCAGAAGTCCGTCATGGTAATCAAAGAAATATAAAGATTGCAAGAAAAAATAACAAGACAGAAAATGTTTTGTTTTATTTTTAAAGAAAGTTCATGAGAAATGACCAGGAAATGCACACTTCATACATTTAAAAAAGATAGACAAAATTTCCTCACATCCATCATAGTTAAACTAAAGATTTTTGATCCCATAAAATAAAAAGATGGTCTGCATGCATAAGAGGACTTTAACAGAGTACAAACACGGGAAGCTCAAATAAAGATAATGATAGATCAATATCAAATACTTTATACTAAAAACTCAGAATTACAAAGCATAGTCAAAATTGATCCTGAAATTTCTGAAAAAATATATAGTCTGTTACAAAGCCTTGAAATTTAAAATTCATTTTTCCTTAGGACTGGGATTGGGGCTCCCGCAGACCATAAAACAAATATAAACAAGAAGTAATATTGTAGAAGGAGGATGGTGGGCGATAATAGAACATCAAGACTAGATGGTCTCTCGTGTCTTCACTTGCTTGATTCTGTCCTTTTATTGACTTCATTAACGGTTACAGGAATCGTCTCAACTGTTTCTTTCCCTTCATTGGTCAATTTGTCGATTGTTTTTTTGAACCATTTTTCAATATAGTTTTTCATTGGTGCGACGTTTATCTCATGATGGATTTTAATGTTGAATAAATCACCTTCCAAGTCGCTTAAATCAAGAGAAATACCATGTACCGCTTTCTCAATATCTTGATTTTTCACGGAATAATCCACTAGTTAATTGTCTATGTCATCTTCATTATATTTGAGTATGCCATAAAATTTTTCAACTGATAACCCTTTAAATATCTCAACTTGTTCGTCAAATTGTTGCTTTGTTAGGAAGATTGAGTTGAGAATTAATTTAGGGTCTTGTAATTCGTTAGTACCTCCTACTAGGTCTTTCTTCATGAGCCTCTTGTACAATTCTTCCTTTTTTAGTATGGCTTCGATGCATGCTCGAAAATGATTATTCAAATTTTTAATCTTTTCCTTCCAACAAGCATTTAGCTGTTTTATTCGACTTGGGGAAGGAAAGTACTCCTCTCTTCTTTTTAGTTCCATCAAGTTAGAGACTTTGATTCCAAAGGGTAATACAAAATCAATGTAGAAACCTTCTTCGTTCTTCATATCAACTTGCAAATATTCATGGAAGGCATGTGCCCTCGAGCCAAAAATAACAATATTTTTCGAAACCTCCCATGCCTTTGTTATCCATGCCATTCTATTCTTAATAGTTCTTTCTACATAACTCCTGGTTGATGTGAGTAGGATTGCAGATCCTTTCAACTTAACAATGGGTGTGGTAGGTTTGACTATTGACAAAAGACTGGAAAGAAGTGGAAGAGGCATTAAGGCGTCTTCCAACTCCCTGATCCTTTCTTTTAACTTAGTGTTTTCTTCTTTCAGACCACCAATAGAATCATCAAGAGCATCCCTGGTTTCTCTGAAAATTTTAGAGATTTGGGACGACCACATATCTTTTAGGTCAACCTTTGAACAAGATTTTCCCTTCTTATTTTTATGATCACCTTTTTCTATAATCATCTTTTCAGATTCCTTGTCAAAAACAACACTTTGGAAAGTAAATGAATCTTCTTCACTGAAGGTCTCATTCTCAATGATATCTAATGATGAATTTTGTTGGGCCATATTTCCTGGTTGATAAATTTTATAAATTATGGGAAACATTTTCTCAATATCCGCCTCGAGCTCCATGTCTTCAAGAGAGAAGATATTGATGCCATTTTCTATGAGATTGTCTTCTTCCTCTTACACACCATTCTTCATCTTTTTTCTCAGAGGGAGCTTGTGTGAGGTCTCTATTTTTTTCCGGGGGGGTTTCTTCTAGTTGGGTGAGCCGTTGGAGCATTGCTCCGGGATGTGGTAGTTTTAGGAGTAACAACTAGAGACTGGGTGCTCTTTTCACCGGGACCCTTTCCTTTTTTCTTGTAAAACTCGTTAGTACTAAGTATTGTTTCCAAGTCACCAAAATTGTGTACAAGAGCTCATTGGTTTTTATCTTTTTATTCATTTAGAATAGTGTGAATGAACGAGTTGCTGAATCCTACTAACAACATATGTTCCACAAAGATTTTTTTAGGGTCAAACCCCTTTATCTTTTCAGCATACTTCCGATTTACATTGTTGGAGTGATTCACAAACTCATCAATTTTATTTATGTTCCTGAATATGAAATCTCCAATTTTCCACAGCAAGGGGATGAATTTCTTTTTCCATTTTTCGTGGAAAGAGTGCAGCCAAAAAATGTATTTCCTTTCCACTTCCGTAATAAACAATTTATCAGATACATGGTATGGAATAAAAGATGGATTTTCTTTGGAACATAAGATCCTAATGACACTGTGATTTTCCATCTGTTCTATCCTTCCCTTTTTCTCCAAGAATTTATTAGCCTGACCAAATATCCTGGGGGTATTTTTACCAAACAAAATTCCTTCGAGGATTGAAACGATTGTAAACTTCGTAATACAAAGAAGTCTTGTGTCTCCACAATGCTTGATACCAGAAGGTAACCAGGTCTACTTCACAATTTACCCTCTTACATATAATCATTTTTGGAAATTGATAGCAATACATTATCACAAATACCAAACAATAAGCCATGAATAATTTCTTGTCCCTTTTGTAATGTG
>ML789605.1:897114-914850 GCA_009831015.1 Picea engelmannii | reverse complement strand
GAATTTGAAGTCGAATTTAAAGCCTCGGAATTCAAAATTGGCACTATGGACAAAGAAGAAATTCCCTAAAGGGAAACTAGGAGGAGAAGGGAGAGGAGGAAGTTCAATTCAGAGGAAGTCATTTCCAAAAAACAAATCAAGGTATGCCATCTAATCAAAATGAACCTAAGTGTTTCTATTGTGGTAGGACTAATAATCTTGCTAGAGAATGTTATAAGAAGAAAAATGACGAGGAAAAACATAAAAATAGAAAACATTCAATACATTTTGCAAAAGAAAACATGAATTTTGATTCAAAAGATCTCATATTATTTGTGTCTAATGCTATGTTTTCTACTAAAAATGATGATGTTGATGCATGGTTTGTAGATTATGGAGCTTCAATTCACATGACATGTAACAAGAATTGGTATATAAACTTTAAAGAAACACATAATGTTTCCCATGTTTATCTTGGAGATGATCGTTCTTATCATATCAAGGGAAATGGAGTTATTCTAGTAACACGACTGAAAGGAACTATTAGACAAATTCGCAATGTTGTGTATGTCTTTCAGATAAATAAAAACTTGATTTTTGTGTCCACAAATACAGATCATACTTTCAAGGTCGAATTATTCAAGGCACATTGTATAGTGAAGGACTTGCAGGATCATTACAGAATTGTTGCCTTAGGAGTTAGAGTTGGAGGTTTGTACAAACTTGATTTCACCACCAAGAATCCTCAAGCATTGACTTATGCAGCTATGCCTAGAGAAACTCTTTGGCACCAAAGGTATGGTAACATTAATTATCATGATTTGTTGTTATTACAAAAACAAAGTATGGATGAAGGACTCCCTATGCTGAAGAATGATTATGCTTCTTGTGAAGGTTGTGCATAGGAAAGATGAACAAAAATGAATTTCCCTTTAATTCTGATAGGAGAAAGAAATATGTATTAGAACTTATACACACTCATGTTTGTGGACCAGTGCAAAAAAGGTCCTTAGGTGGTGCTTATTATTTTTTGTTATTTACTAATGACTGCAGAAGATACACATGGGTTTATTTCCTTAGAAAAAAAAGTGATGTTTTTGAATACTTCAAGTAATTTAAAAACATGGTGGATAAGGAAACAAGAAATACCATTAAAATCCTCTGCTCAAATCAAGGGGCAGAGTACATATCAGGGATCTTCATCAAGTATTGTAAAGATCATTGAATAATACAACAATTTAGAGTACCCCGCACTCCACCATAGAACGAAGTTGCAAAATGGAAAAACAGAACTCTGGTGGAGTGTGCACAAAGTAAGATGAAAGGTAAGAATCTATCAAATGATTTTTAGGAAGAGGCCATTAACACTGTCATTTATTTAAAGAATAGAAGTCTAACAATGTGTTTTGATCATAAAACTCATTTTGAAGACTTGCTTGATTCTAAACCAACAGTTAATAATTTGAGGATATTTGGGTGTAAGGATTTTCCATATATTCCAAAGGAGAAAAGGAGGAATCTTGATGCTAAATCTATCAAATGTATTTTTATGGGGTATTGTTCATAATTTAAAGAATATAAATTGTTTGATCCATCTACTCACAAAGTGTTTGCAAGTAGAGATGTAATTTTGCATGAGCAGATAGAAGGAAATAATAAAAACAACAATCATGAATGATGGCATGCACTTCTTGAATATGAAGAGGTCAAAGAAGAGAAGCACCAATAGGAAAAGGAATCCAATGACATGGATACATCCATCAGTAAAGAATAATCTTCACAAAATGAAGAAAAAGTCACCAACCAATTGAGAAGATCTTCACAAGAGGTTCGTCCACCTAAAAAATATAAAGATTATGCCCTCGTGAGTAATATTTCAAATCTCATATAGCCCATGATATTTAATGAAGCTAATGAACATGAAAAGTGGATAAAAACAATGGAGGAAGACTACGACTCTATAATGAAAGAAAAAAATTTGGAATTGATTGAATTGCCTAAAGATAAAAATCCCAAAGGATGTAAATGGATATACAGACCTAAATTCAAAGAAGATGGTATAATAGATAAATATAAAGCCTAATTGGTGGAAAAAGGGTATTCACAGAAGGAGGGCATTGATTATGAAGAAACATTTGTACCAATAACTAAATTAAATACTACAATATTGTTAATTGCATTAGCTACAAAGTACCATTGGAAGCTACATGAATTAGAGGTAAAATCTGTTTTTATAAATGGTGAGTTAAAGGAGGAGGTTTACCTTACTCAACGAGAGGGGTTTGTAAAAAGTGGTCGGGAATATTTAGTGTGTGAATTAAAGAAATCATTTTATGGACTGAAACAGGAACCTAGGTCATGGTATGAGAATATAGACTCCTTCTTTCTTCAGTGGGGTTTTATGAGGAGAAAAAGTGATCCAAATATGTATACCAAGTTTTTTGAAAATGTTCATGTTGTGTTGATTTCCTTATATGTTGATGATTTAATTATTACAGGAAATTCAGAAAAGAATATTAGTGGAATTAAGAAGAAAATGTCACATGTATTTGAAATGAAATATCTTGGTGAGTTACATTACCATCTCGGTCTTGAAGTTTGGAGAAATGTTGGTCAAACCTTTGTGTCTCAATGTAAATATGTCAGAGAAGTACTTAAGAAGTTTAAAATGGATCAGTGTAAATTTTGTTAAGTTCCAATCGAGAAGAACATGAAACTTTACTGTGATGATGGTTCGAAGGAGGTAAATGATATAGTGTATAGACAAATGGTGGGAATATTGAACTATCTCACTAAAACCAAGCCCGACATAACATATTATATTAGTGTGTTAAGTCAATTTATGGAAAAGCCTCTAGAAAACCATTGGAATGCAACGAAAGGGGTACTCATGTCTCTCAAAGGCACAATTGATTATGGTATTAAATATACAGATTCATTCGATGTTGAGCTGATATGTTACTCAGATTCAGATTGGCTTGACAATCTGAATGATTGAATATCTACTACAGGTTATTCCTTTGGCATTGTATCCGAGATTTTTTCATGGAGCAGTAAGAAGAAACCTATTGTATCTTTGTCATCCATTGAGGAGGAATATAAAGCATTGTGTGCAACAAATTGTGAAGTTGTTTGGTTGAGAAGACTACCTCAAGATGTTGGAGAAGAACAAAGGAAAGCTATGATAATCAAGTGTGATAAACAAAGCTCAATCAAGTTGGAAAATAATCCATTTTACCATTCAAGGACAAAGCATGTTTATACTCAGTTTCATTTTGTTCAAGAAAAAATGTTATCTAATGACATTGCTTTAATGTATTATAATACTAGTGAAAATGTTGCTGATATTTTCACTAGGCCTCTTGGGAAGATAAAATTTGAACTGTTTAGGGAGATTTAGGTGTGGATGCCAATCCTTTCTCCATTAAAGGGGAGAATTAGAAATAATGGATATTAGTTGTGATTTAATGTAATCTAAACCGAATAATGGTTCCAACTGTCTAAACTGAATATCATCCGATATAATGTACTTCTCAATTGATTTAATAAAATGCAGTGTGGATTTGCTTTGATGACCTCCAGGTGTTGCCTCCCCTATGAGAAGTAGGTTCCTTTCAATCCTTCTATTTTCAAGTATTAATGACATGACCCTTCCTCCAATATTCATGGCATGGAGCGTTGCTATTATTGAATTTCTCATAGTATTATTTATTCGAACGTTGCTATTATTGAATTTCTCGTAGTGTTATTTATTCAGAGCTTATTTTAAAATGATGACTTCCTGAAGAAGCTTCTTCCAATTATTTATAGAAAATAGAAAGATGTTTACAGGATAGAGGACATATATGCTCATATAAGGAGACACTTTCTTGGTTTGGGATGCCATCAATGGTGCTTCCTTGGTTGGGGATGCCCTCAATACTAGTGTCAGTTTCGCCAGTCAGTCTATCGATATTGGTGTTAGTTTCGCCAATCCATTTATCGATATTTATTTATCTGAAATGGCCCTTCAAAACTTAAGAGAAGGGATGAACATGTGCCTCCCATTAGTCATGACCATGGGGGTTTTAGCTAGCAATTTCATCAATTATGGCACTTAGAAAATTCAATATCGGATATGGGGCATATTGTTGGAACTGGAAGTCATTCTAGAATTGATCATAATGACAGGTTGTTTGTTGTTTGAAGAAACACCCAATAGCCCAATCAAGAGAGTTCATCATGTGACGGTTCAGGATATGATTGAAAACATTCGAGGGATGCCAAAATTTCAATATATTTCGATGATTTGATCAAGGCGAGTGAAGCTTCCAATATGGTGAAGCATCCATTCCCCACTATTTTGCAGAAGAAATATCAGGCTCACTTGGCTATCGTCATCACCATACGTTTCTTCGAGCTATTAACAGATATCAATGATATGATGGTTTGGTACTTGACACATGGGATATTTACCATGTGTCAAAATTTGTATTGGAATAACAATTAGCAGTAGCAATTTATGGAGGATATGGTGGTGTTCCATGTAGAATTAGAATTGTATCAGTATGGATGATGATATTGTGTGTGTTATAGAAGATCTGAATGCATACAAATATGGCGTCCATTTTTTTGTTATGAAATTTGTGTTAAGGATTGGAGGATTGAGATGCAAGAGAATCGACTTCAAATTCAAAGACATGCAAGCGTGGAGGCAAAGGAATGACATCTCAGCATGACAGAGTTTCACATCAACAATTAACTCAGAAGTAAATCGAGTTTCTAAGATATTTTCAAAAGGAACATTTTTAAATATGTTGTGTTTGTAAATTCATATAGGACTGTAAGGAGTTGCAGATATGGAGTGTTGACTCTTATCTGGCAATAACTGTCAGTTATTGTAATAGGAAAAAGTAGTTAATTGTTAAGAGTTGATAGGATAGTTTGAATACAGGACGAGAGAGCTCATGGAGCCAGTCCTTAGATAGTTTGTGGTTACATTGTAAAATAATTAGGAGATCAATATATAGATATAGAGATCAGTGGAACAAAGTAGAGTAGAAGAAATATTGTGTAATTGTTTCATGAATGAATAGAATAGACAAAATTGTCCCAAACCTTGGATTGTGTTCATTTGATGTATGAATGAATGAATGTTATATTATTTGTATGTGATTTGTTTCATTTCATTCATTTACGATTGTTCAAGAAGTTGATCGTATGAGTTCATGACAAAACTGGATAACTTTCAATTGTTTCTCTTCTGAAACTCATATGCAAGGTGTGCATCTCGAATGCAAGGAGTGGATCGATCGAGTCTCGAATTGAATTAGAGGAGTTCACAAATAAGAAAGGAAATTTAGATCAGGTGCAAAGAGTGCACAACATCAGGAAGCGACCAAGTGTCGAAGAACCAGAATAGAGGAACATCAGGTAGGCGAGAAGAATTTATTTTCAATAAATCCTTTGATCTGAGTTATCGAAATCCCGAGAATGAAAGGAGCGAGTGGGAAGTCATAATACTTTAAGGATCAATCTTAGAAGGGATAATACTTTTCAGAAGTGTTGACGGGATCCAAGAGTCAGACTCGTAGGAGGAGAAAATGTTTGAAACCTTTGAAGAATGATAAATATTCTAAGTTGGAATAAATCAGAAGCTCAGGAGGAGGAACGATAGTGGCTGTTGGATCGCACTGCAAATGATCGACAATCTTCTTATCAGAGTAAGGTGCACATGCCTTATGACTTCGCACACTTATGAGAGAGAACTCACAAGGGCTTGAGACCTAAGATTTCCAAAGCCCGAAGAGATGGAAGTCTAAAGTAGAATATCAATCGTTCGATTAGTCGAAGAAGATCTGATTCGTCAAATGAATCGAAGTAAATCTCAGACGTAGGATCGACCAAATGAATCTGAGTCATCAGATACCATGACTTTAGTAGGGAGCAAGTTTGAGAGTTGATATTTTTGAAGTTCAAAGTTCCAAAAACCTGAAGTGAATCTCAACCATCCAATCACCTGAGGTGAATGTAAGTTGTTGAAGCTCAGAAGGGAGATGTGGCATAGATATGTGAGATCTGGGTAAAGACCCAAAGTAATGATTGGTCTTCATATCCAGGGAGACGTGGCATAGGTCTGAGATCTCTAGGTAAAGACCCAAAGTAATCCTCGATCATCAGATCAAGAGAAAACACGTTAGTGGATTAGAGTCTTTGAATAAAATCTATTGGAAAATGGGATGAGGTTTGAGATTTGAAATCTCAGAAGTCTGAAACCTATAGGAGATCTCTATCATCGATCAAGAAGAGGGTCACAGGGTCATTTATCTGAGTTGAAAGGTTCAAAACACCTGAACTAGAAGTAGGACTGTTGATTGAGTAGGACATGTGTCTGTAGATCATCAGCTCCAGAGGATTGAAGTAGATAAGAAATTAGGGTTTGATATTTAAAAACCTCGAAGTTCAGAATCATGAAATATATCTCGATCATTGATCGAGAAGGGAAAATTTGGTCTGTAGATTTGAAAGGCGCAAATCTAAACCATAAGTTCAGACAATATCATCAAGATCGCGAGATCGAAGATCTCATAGAATTGCGGGGACAAGAGTTGTGCAAACTTTAAAACATTGAGGGTGGGCCGCAATCCATACTGTAGTTTCTCCAAGAGGATATGTGGAGGTTCGAGGAGAATTGCGGGCCGAAAAGCAGTTTTATCCCAAACTACTATTGGTAGCACCCACAATCATGTGGTCACAAGAGGCCACTGCCAAAGTTCATATAATGATGGGGCTTATCAAAAAAGGAGATAATGCTCAGTTCTCATAGATTTCGCAGAAGAGAGAAAGGGAAGATCGCAGGTGCTATCATACCTATAACAAGGAGTTGAAAGGTCCTATGTTTAGATATAGAAGGGAACCATTAAGGCTCCAGAGAGTCACTTGACACAAGAATCAAATATCCTTGACTGGGAGGTCATGTATCCCTATGAGGGAGTAGGGAGGCTACATAAGGTGGTATCAGAGATAATATTGATTTTTTTTTCCAGCAAGAAGCAAAGTCTAAACTTTTTTGCAGATGAGAATGTTCTAAACTTTCTATACAAGTCTTGGGAATGTCGTGAGAGAAAGAAAGAAGGAGGAGGTGAAGCACAAAAGAATGTCAAAGTAGAAGCAATAGAAGGAGGAAAGAACCTCGTGATCTAGAATATTCTTCTTAAAACAGAGAAGGAGATGGAAGAACCAGTTCAACGAACAAGTCTGTTCAAAACTGCTTGCAAAACAAAAGACATAATTTGCAAGATGATCATAGATAGTGGGAGCACTGAAAAATCTAGTATCCACAGAGATGGTGGAGAAACTGAAGCTGAAGACAACTGCACATCCAAACCCATACAAGGTATCATGGTTGCATAAAGGAAATCAAGTGATGGTAATTCAATGATGCCAAGTTGAATTTAAAATTGAAGGTTATAGGGATGAAATATTATGTGATGTAATTCCTATGGATGTTTGACATATTTTATTGGGGAGACCATGGAAATTTGACACAAATTTTATTCATGATGGAAGAAATAATACTTATACCCTAGAAAAGAATGGTAAGACACACATGTTGTTACCAATAGAAGACAAAGAGAAAAAGAGGGAAGCTAGTTCAAGTATACTTTTCATGAGTGGGAGGGAACTCTTGAATGAAGTCAAGAAGGAGAAAGAAATGGACTTTGTTGTAGTGAGGAAGCCTAGAGTTATCATTACAAATAATTATGTGGAAGATTTGCCTGAAGAAATCGAGGAACTATTAGAAAACTTTGTTGACATAGTAGTGGATGAGTTACCTCACTCATTCCCACCCATTAGGATTATAAGCCATCATATTGACCTTATTTTAGGAGCTAGTTTTCCAAACAAATAATCTTATAGGTTGACACCTAGAGAGAATGAGGAAGTCAAAAATCAAGTCCAGGAGTTGTTGGATAAAGGTTTAGTTAGGATAACCATTAGTTATAGATTCCCTTTACAATCTGGATGGATGATTTGATGGATTGTTTGATTGGAGCAATATATTTTTAAAATAAGAATGGATACCATCAAATAAGAATGATAGAGGGAGATGAATGGAAAACAACATTCAAGACAAATCAAGGATTGTTTGAATGGATGGTCACGCCATATGGATTGACAAATGCACCGAGTACATTTATGATATTGATGAATGAAGTATTGAAAGACTTCATAGGAAAAAAATTCATAGTATATATGGGTGACATACTAATATTTAATAAGACAAAGGGAGAACACTTAAGAAATCTGACATCAGTGATGGAAAAGTTGCAATAGGAAATTTGCTGATAAATTTGAAGAAAAGTTCTTTTATGAAGACATAAATCATATATTTGGGTTTTGTGATCTCTTCTAATGAATTGAATATGGATCTAGAAAAGGTGAGAGCAATCAAAGAATGGCCATTTCCAATCAGCATATTTGAGGTAAGAAGTTTCCATGGGTTAGCAAGCTTTTATAGAAAATTTATCAGAAATTTCAGTAGTATATCTACACCCATGCTGGACATTGTGAAGAAGAAACACGAGTCTTTTAATTGGACAGAGGAAGTTGAATTTTTTTTCAAAGTGTTGAAGGAGAAGATCATAGAACAACCAATTTTGGTCTTGCCATATTTTGGAAAATCATTTCAAGTGAGATGTGATGCAAGTGGATTATCTATTGGAGCAGTCTTGAGTCAGTATAATAGGCGAGTTGTTTATTTCAGTGAGAAGATGAATGAAACCAAGAAGAATTATTCCACATATGACAAAGAATTTTATGCAGTGATTCAAGCTTCTAAGAAGTGGATACACTATCTAATTCCTAAAAAAATTATCTTGTGCAGTGATAACGAAGCTTTGCACTTTGTTACTAGGAAAGAAAAGTCGAATTAGAGACATGCTAAATGGGTAGAATTTATGCAAAATTTTACTTTTGTTGTTAAACATATTGTTGGAACTTCTAACAAAGTTGTAGATGCTTTGAGCAGGAGGAGTTTGATTGTATAGGAATTCCAAGTGGAGACCTTAGGGTTTGAACACCTCAAGGATATATATTGAGAAGATGAAAATTTTAAGGAAGATTATGAGGCATGTAAAAATCCTTTGTTAGGAGATATAAGCCCATGGATTGAATATTTGATACAGGATGGGTTATTGTTCAAGGGAAGTCAACTGTGCATACCAAAATGCTCAATTAGAGATAATTTTCTGAAAGAGAAACACAGTGTAGGTTTAGCTGGACATTTTGGTCATGATAATACATTTGCACAGCTGAGTAATTCGTATTATTGGTCGAGCATGAGGGAATAAGTGAAAAGGCTTGTAAAAAAATAAAAAATTTGTCAGTATGCAAAAGGAAGACAACACAACACTGGTTTGTATCAACCATTACCAATTCAAGAGAGGTCGTGGGATGCAATCAGTATGGATTTTTTTTTGGGATATCCTAGAACTCAAAAAGGGAGCGATTCCATATTTTTTGTGGTGGACAGGTTTTCAAAAATGGCACATTTAATACGATACCATAAAACAAACGATGCTACACACATAGCCAATTTTTTTTTCAAAGAAGTGGTGAGACTACATGGATTGCCCAGGAACAGTCTTAGATAGGGACACCAGATTTGTAGGACACTTTTGGAGGAATCTATGGAAGAGGATGGGGACAAACTTGTCCTTTAGTTCAACATATCTCCCTTAGATAGATGGACAAACCAAAGTAGTAAACATGAGCCTAGGAAACTTGTTGAGAAGTTCAGTCACTTAGAAAGGTCGTCAATGGGATCAGATTATGGAACAAGCAAAATTTGCATTCAACAATTCAGTGAACATGAGCACGGGGAAAAGTCTATTTGAAATTGTGTATGGTATACAACCAAGAGGGATTAAAGAGTTGAGATATCTGAATCAAGATGAGTTTAGAAGCACTGGAGAAGACGATTTTGCAACAGAAATGAAAAAACTCCATGACAGAGATAGAGAATATCTATAGAACAAAAACCTGAAATATAAGAGAAGAGTTGATCAAAAAAGGAGAGAAATTCAATTCGAATTTGGAAATGAAGTTTTATCTCATTTGATAAAAGAAAGGTCTCCAAGGGGAACATATAACAAGTTGAAGATGAAGAAGATAGTATCGTGCAGGATTCTCAGAAAATTCACAGCGAATGATTATGAAATCATGTTTCCAGACAGTGTTCGGATATCACCGATATTCAATGTTGCAGACTTGTATCCTTATAGGAGAGATGAGCCATGAGAATCATATGATCAAAAAGAAGTTCAGTGAGAAGAATATTTGCGTACAAAAAAAAAACCTCAGATGGAGAAAATCATTAGACAAAGAGATGGAAAGAAGAACAGGAGGGAGGAATATCCTGAGTATTTAGTGAAGTGGAAAGATCATCGAGTGGAATATGAAAGTTGGGTCACAAAACCTAATATTTTGAAGCATGGGAAGACAGTGCAGGAGATCATGGAAAGGATTCCATGAAAATTTTAAAGAGTGGAGTATGATGCAGGAGCATCTCCTTCAAAGTCAAACACACAAGCATGGAGGCAAAGAAATGACGTCTCAACATGAAAGAGTTTCACATCAACAATTAACTCAGAAGTAAATCGAGTTGTTGAGATATTTTTGAAAGAAACATTTTTAAATATGTCTTGTTTGGAAAGTCGTATAGGACTGTGAGGAGTTACATATATGGAGTGTTGACTCTTATCTGGAAATACCTGTTAGTTATTGTAATAGGACAAAGTAGGTAACTGCTAAGAGTTGATAGGATAGGTTGAAGATAGGATGAGAGAGCTCGTGGAGCAAGTCCTTAGATAGTTTTTGGTTGCATTATAAAATAATTAGAAGATCAAGAGATAGAGATAGAGATCAGTAGAACATAGTAGAGTAGAAGAAATATTGTGTAATTGTTTCATGAATGAATAGAACATAAAGAATTGTCCCAAATATTGGATTGTTTTCATTTGATGTATGAATGAATGAACGTTATATTCTATGTATGTGATTTTTTTAATTTCGTTAATGTATAATTGTTCAAAAAGTTTATCGTATGAGTTCATGACGAAATTGGATAAGTTTCAGTTGTTTCTCTTATGAAACTCGTATGCAAGGTTTTCATATCGAACACAAAGAGTGCATCGATTTAGTCTCTGATCGAATCAATTGAGTTCAGATAGAACAAAGGAAACTTAGGCCAGGTGCAAGGAGTGCACAACGTCAAGAAGTGACCAAGCATCGAAGAACTAGAACAGAGGAACATTAGGTGGGTGAGAAAAATTTATTTTCAATAAATCCTTCGATCTGAGTTATCAAAATACTGAGAATGCAAGGAGTGCATGGGAAGTGAGTCTCCTTTAAGGATCAAGCTCAGAAGGGATAACACTTTTTAGAAGTGTTAACAAGATCCAAGAGTCAAACTCGTAGGAGGAGCAAAGGTTTGAAACCTTTGAAGACTGATAGATATTCTGAGTCGAACGAAATCAGAAGCTCGGGAGGAGGAACAAAAATGTCCATTGGATCATAGTGCAAAGGATCGAAAACCATATGATCAAAGTAAGGTGCATGAGCCTTAGGACTTCTCACAGTCGGGAGAGAGAACTCACCAAGGTTTGAGACCTGAGATTTCCAAAGATTGAAGAATCATAAGTTTGAAGTAGAATCTCAACCGTTCGATCAGCCAAAGTAGATATGAGTCGTCATATCACCCAAATTAAATATCAGGCATCAGATCGACCAAGTGAATTTGAGTCGTCAGATACCGTGAGTTCAGGAGGAAGCAAGTTTGAGAGTTGATATTTTCAAAGTCCAAAGTTTTGGAAACCCAAAGTGAATCTCAACCATCTGATCACCCAAAGTGAATCTGAGTCATCAGAGTTCAGAAGGGAGACATGGCGTAGATGTGTGAGCTTCAAGTAAATACAAAAAGTAATTATTTCCTGTGAGATCCAGGGAGACGTGGTGTAGATATCGACCATCGATCGAGAAGAGGTTCATAGGGTCATTGATATGAGTTGAAAGGTTCAAAACACCCGAAGTGGAAGTAGGACCGTTGATTGAGCAAGATATCTGTCTGCAGATTGTTAGCTCCAGAGGATAGATGTTTGGAAGAAATCAGGTTTTGATATTTCAAAACCCCGAAGTCCAAAATCGTGAAAGAGAGCTCGACCGTTGATCGAGAAGGGGCAGATCTAGTTCATAGATTTGAAAGGCGCAGATCTAAACCATGCATTCAGATAGTATCGTCAAGATAGTGATATCGATGATCCTGTAGAATTGTGGAGATAGGAGTTTCATTGACTTTAAAACATTGAGGGTGGGTTGCAATCCATACTGTAGTTTCACCAAAAGGACAAGTGGAGGTTTGAGGAGAATTGTAGGCCGAAAAATAGTTTGATCCCAAATCTCTATTGGTCATTCCCACAATTGTGTGGTCATGAGAGGCCACTATCCAAGGTCATATCAAGAGGGGGTTATCAGAAAAAGAGCTAATGCTCAGTGCTCTGAGATTTCGGAAAAGAGAGAAAGGGAAGGTCGCAGGTGCTATCAGACCTACACCAAGTAGATGAAAGGGCATGTGTTTAGATACATAAGGTTAACATTAAGGTTCCAGAGAGTCACTTGACTCAAGATCCTGGAATGGGAGGTCATGTAGCCCTACGGGGGAGTAGGGGGACTGCATCAAGTTGTATCATGATGCATTGATATGCTACTCAAAATATTCACTAGTTGTGATATCAATGGTATGGAAATCACTTGGTGTGTTTGAGTTAATATTTTTCGCATGTTTTAGTGGAGTATCAGATAGCTTGATGTGTCCCAACTGAAATGGATAGCTTGTGTGGAGTGTCCCACATAAAATGAATAGTTTTCTTGGTTTGTTTGAGCTGATATCTCACTTGGTGTGTCCTAGTTAAATGGATATTGTCTTGGTGTCTACAAAGCATAACTAGATGGCCCCAAATACAATGCATCCAAGTTAGGAGTAGGTTTGGTCTATGATGAACATGTTAGTACAACTTAACAACAACAATTGGATGCACATCCTCATGTTTGGGTTCATAAGTAGAAGTGGTCATTCAATTTTAGGTGCATGTCCATATGGCATACTTCAAAGGAGTTAGTGAAATAACCACCTATTGCATTTGGATAAATCGGGAGTTTGTTAACCTATATAAGGAGTTGTTAACATTTGAAGTACTGGGTTGTGTGTCGGTTGAATTCTCGATGAGTGGACCATATGTTGGTTGTTAACTCAAGGTGATGTTATGGAGCTAGTATCCATGTGTCATAACAAGGTAAGTTATAAGAATAATCTAAGAGTAAGTGCATTGAGTGCAGTCAGAACAAGGTAATTTACAAGAGTAATCTAAGAGTAAGTACATTGAGTGCAGTGAGAACAAGGTAAGTTACAAGAGTAATCTAAGAGTAAGTGAATTGAGTGCATTGCATTCGTTGGATTCATTACCTTTTAGAGTTCTAATGGAATTAGTTGTATAACCATAAGGAGTTCATCAAGAAGTTGCAATAATTAGATACCCGTATTTCAATGGATACTTGTTCTTTTATATGGACTTTTAGAAATTGTTGATTTCTAGAAAGAAAAAAAAACCAAGGTTGCATGTAAAACAAACTTTGTTGACAAGAACATTTTCATAGAATTTTAACTTAACAAAAAAAAATTGAAAAACTTATTAGTGAAAGGAAAATATTGAAATTATTGACTCCTTAATTTTTTTTATAGCTACGAGCGATAGTGTTTAAAGTAAAGTGAGTGTGAACACCAACCATGTCAGGGTCCAATAGCATTGCACCCATATTTCAAGAAAGTGGTTTAATTATATATATGAAGGACTCTGCATTTATATATATAAATCCAGGAATTATATTACACACTCACACACACACACACACACACACACACACACACACACACATATATATATATGAAGAATTCTGCATTTATATATATACCTTCAGGACAATTTTTGTAAGGAAAGAGCCATTGTATACCTTTAGTATACTTATGTTTTCAATTGTGCCATGTTAGCGTTTCCTCAAAGCCATGAAAGTGTCTCGTATAACATAAAATTGTTTGAGAAATCTTATTGTATAGCGTTCTCTCCATGGTTATGTTAGAATATGTAATTCATACTTGTTGTATGATTGGGTTAATGGCCTGTTGAACAGGCAGTTATAGTTAGATGACCTGAGAGAATAGGTCAAGGAGGTTGTTAGATAGTTGGTTGTGAGAAAGATTCTCTCCAACCAAATCTACTACTTTGGTGTGTGGTTGAGATATTTGCTCAACCTCTATTGCTATTGTTAGAATAAGTTAGATATGATAAAGCTCTATATAATGAGGTAATGTATTGTATAGTATATTCAGTAATCTGATAGAGATATGTAATCATGTCTATCTAATTTGTTAATTTGTTATCAGAGCTTGTATGGGCTTAATCCCTCACGGGAGTGCGCAGGAATATGAGAGATTAAGAGGTAGTATTCATAATATGTAAGAGTAGATTGATGTGAGTTTTCTATGTGTGTGTTTGTTATTTTGTTTCTATTTGCAAATTGTCGTGAGAAAGCAAGAGTCACCGTAAAAGGTAGCTACAACTATCATGGAGGAGAAACTCGTGTGACAAGTGGGAGTGTTGAGATAAGAGGCACATTACTAGCGTGAAGACTAGTCAATATGCACATCACTGGAGGAAGGGTCGTAAAGAGGAGATTGTCGTGATTTGTTGCGTACGCGAAGGAACCCTAGCCACATGAGTTTTATGTTGGGTAATAGCTGTCTCATTCAGTAATCGCTACCTGTGAGATCTATTGTGTGTACCATTGAGCTATGAAGGAGTGAATCATCTTAGATATTCGTTGGAAACTTGCACTCACCGAAAAGGAGACAATCACCAAGAAAGAGCATATGTAGGCAAATGAAAAGGACTGCAACAAAAGCAGGGAGGATGTGATTTGAGAATCATTGCAGATGTGAGTTAAGAAGAACAGTCGGTTGCAAGATTCATGTTGTGAGGGAAATTTGATGCATGATATATCTACGTGCTAATCTATCAGATCATTGGTGGAGTCATCATGCTTCTCCTGCCAAAAGATTATCATCTTCATATACTTAAAGCTGGCAAAGAGATGAGTGCACAAAATGAAAGTGAAATATGCACACACTAGCCGATGTTAAAGGTGATGTGGAATCATTGTTGTTTCTGAAGAGGGAGACAACACATCAGATGCATACAAACGTCTGTTTTTCATCCTAACTGAATGTTCACAGCTAGGGTTGTTTCGATCCACATTTGCAAATGTGAAAGTTGTGAGCCGTGTAGCATGGGTGAAAAGTTATGACATTGTTTTGAAGGAATTTTGCATCATTCTTGCTACGTTATGTAGAGGAGGGACACAATACCTGATAGAATTGTGTGAGAACCCACATAAAGGCGTGAGATCCCTCCTCACGCAATATGGTCCTGATATTCTTATTTTGATCTAGTTGTGGAGTATTCATTATCCAATATATGGTGCTAGAGTATTCTGTTGTTATCTGTGTGGAGTGTGTTGCGTGCACAATTCCGGCACAAGTAAACATATAGCTGATATTGGCTGGTTTTTTGTGTTGTGAGGGGCTAAGCGCAGCAAATAGGAGATGATTTTAGCATTAGATGCTACCTATTGAAAGAAACTGTCATCTAGGAGAAGAAAACTGCCATCTACCTACACAATCAGTTGATCTATGATTTGTCTTTGCACATGTTCTTTCATGCTGCGTAGGAAAGTAGATTTGAGTGGTGTTTGATTGAGATCTAAGTTAAATCCAAGCTCTGGTGTATTCTCCTCTCTGGTTGTGGTTGTGTGGTGTAGTCAACGATCATTGCTTCCTGTGGATAGTTACAAAGTCTACAAATTTACATCCAATAGCTCATTTATCTTCTGAATCTTTGTGTGGCGCCAAGTGTTGGTTTGTTGAGGTCGTTTTTGTGGAAATAGTGTCATGTATAAAATGTGTGTTTACAGTAGCCAAAGATAGAGATATCGCTTCCAGCTAGAAGAAAGAGACAAGTCAGGAAGGAAGAGGAAGCCCAAAGAGAGGGCAAGGTTGAAGGCCATGTGACAAATCATTGTCCATGATATTGCAGAGGACTCATTTTTTTGAGTTTTGGAGAGGAGCTAGAATTGCTGAGTAAAGGAGCCGTCAAGCTAAAGGCTTCTATTGTTGGAGTTTGTTGTTGTTCGTGCCATTACCTGGAGGTGTTATAGCGAAATGAAGTGAGGTGTACATGCTCATTCCATTGGAATCACACATCCTCCAAATTAAGTCACAAAAGTGAGATTGAGTTGTGCTTATATTTCTTGTTTGAATGTGTGATGATAGTTATTCAATTTGTGTGAAGTGGTTGTGTGTCTTGGTCAAGAATAATGATGATATGTAAATGGACATATGTAATGGGCTTGTAATATTGGGCATATGATTGGTGAGAGTATTGTAGGGGGTGCATGATCAGTTGTATTCGACACCCCAGGTTATGGTCCAAATTGTAATGCTTAGCCATAGGAAAGCTAAATTCCCTAGGTTTGTTGTAAGCCTTGTTAGTAAGGCATAAACATGCATATGTGTTGTAGAGAAGAAGTGAGTGTGATCACATGATGTGATATTCTCTCATAGGCAGAGAGGTTGTTATATCAAGTTGTGGAGTTAACCACGGTGAGAGGTACGGGGGTGACAGGTGTACCCGTAGCCTAAACTTGATAATGAATCGAAGAAGCGAGAGACTTCAATTCAAGGTGGGGATGTGAGATGGAAGAATCTCAAAGTGTGAGACGAAGTTGTGAGTCTTAGAGTATGAGGGACCAAGTTATGTTTAAGGGAGAGTTTAACATTGATGAACCATGTAGCTGAAAACAATTCCTAGAGAACTAGTGGTTACAGTGAAAGATGACACATGACCCATGTATTCCGGTAGATGGATTGTGTTTTATATGGACATCAATAATTATATTCATGTACAAGGTATAAGAGGAAGCAAAGAAAGTTCAAGGATGAAGCCCACAATAAAGAAAGAAGAAATCAGTATGACCAAGCACAAACAAAAATGACTCAGTCAACAAGTATTCATTGAGGGGGTGTGTTAGAATATGTAATTCATACTTGTTGTATAATTAGGTTAATGACCTATTGAGAAGGTAGTTATAGGTAGATGACCTGAGAGAATAGGTCAAGGAGATTGTTAGATAGTTGGTTGTGAGAAAGATTCTCTCCAACCAAATCTCCTAGTTTGATGTGTGGTTGAGATATTTGCTCAACCTCTATTGCTATTATTAGAATAATGAGCCAATGTATTGTATAATATATTCAGTAATTTAATAGAGATATGTAATCATGTCTATCTCATTTGTAATTGGTTATAGACAATGTAGTGATGATTTTGTTTAGGTGATTTAAGTTCACACTATGCTAATTTATATTTATGTTCATAATCTGTTATGAAACATCTATTTGTTATTGCTTCTAGAGGTGTATTCGATTGTTTAGGTTGATGTGTGTCTAAATTCATTCTAGAAAGAGGGTCATTTTACAGTTTAGTATTAGATAGTGTGGAATATTAAGTGAATATATGATTTGTTAGCTAAATTCAATGCGAAGCTAATCAGTGTGGTTTTTAAATAATAATAATAATAAATTAAGTAAATCAAAATTATATATGTAGATTG
>ML789605.1:862093-881898 GCA_009831015.1 Picea engelmannii | reverse complement strand
TGTGCAGGACATTTTTCAGATCCGTTATGGGTTCCGAACATCATGACATAGGTATCCTGGTTGGCTGTCTTTCTTTGTTTGAGCTTGAAATTGATCGAATAAATATCAGGTAATCTTAACAATAATTATCAATATGTGATCGGTTTCTTTGTGCTGCAATATTAGACGCTCCTTGGCAGAGCCTGGTTACACATGAACCTCCAACAACGGCTGGCCGCATGATAGTTTTCACGTTGTTCACGGCCTCAGAACCTCAGAGCATATATGTGCCTAACTCGAGGGAGAACTTCAGTACCAGAGCTTTTGCTGATAGGAATGCCTTTGGACCGCCTCTGTCTGCTGCCTTTTTCTACATCAAACGTGAAAACGAGAAGAAGAATGGGAATTGTTATAAAGAATCGCCTAGATGCGATGGAAATGGGAGACCATCACACAGTAAGAGTGCCTATGCACTTTCAAAACCCATTGATACCCGCAAGTTAGTTTTCAAATTGTTCAAACCGAAGCAATTTCAGCCCAAAGCTCTGTCCAGCTCGCTGGAGAAGAAGAAAGGCGGATGATGTTGAAAACGACTCACCCACAGGTACCACTGTATTTACATCTTACAAGCGTGAAGAGAATGATTCTGCCACATGTACAACTGCAAAGATATCTTGCAACCGAGAAAATGACGATTCACCTGGTAAGCAGAGCGAGGACGAATGAACCAGTCCAAGAGCATTACGTAGCCGGCGACGGCCATATACGTTGAGTATATGTAAATAGGCTACGCCATTTTCTCCATGTTCTACACGAGATATTTTACCGATCTTGAGTGCTGTATTGCCATGTTCAATAAATGGAACCCAATAAAATGTAATGCGATTCATCTTTCGTTTCTTGGTTTACTGGTTGTTATTTATGTGGTCTCACCAGTTTACCTGCAACCATTTTTTTTTACGCATTATTATTATTCACGAAGTTGATTTAGAAAGTAAATTAATGTATAAAGAGTTGAACCCATTATTCATTATGAATCAAAGATCAGCACGGTTAAATAATAAGGTACAATCGAACATAAGCTGCTGTAATGTCAAGTCAAATCAAGACTGTTTTTCTAGAAAGATCAGCGCCGTGAAATAGTACGTTACAATGGATTATAACCTACTGAAATCTCAAGAAAAAATCAAGACTCTCTAGAACGGAATCTCAATCATTGGGACGAAAATCAGAAGCGTTAACAGAGCTTAGCCCATTTTTATTATCATCCCAAGCAAATTTTTATTTTTATTTGTTAATAAAAGTAGTTGAACATGTTTGAAAGTGAGAGATTCATTTTCCCTTTTTCTCTTACGTTTGAATGTTACAAAGCTGTTCGATACTACTTAAGCCGTTCGATGATATGATAGTGAAGAACCGGGTCGAACTCGAGATATGAATCCTGTAGCGCTTCGAGCTTTAGGCACATATCAGAGGCCGAGGTTTAAATGCATATGTTCTAACTATTGCAACTAGCTAGGGAGTTAAAGGCACCCGATTTAAGGGAAGTTTGTCAGATAAAAGAACAAGAGATGGCCGAGGTTTAAATGCATATGTTCTAACTATTGGAACTAGCTAGGGAGTTAAAGGCACCCGATTTAAGGGAAGTTTGTCAGATAAAAGAACAAGAGATGCAAGAAAAGGATGAGAGGGAAAACTGTAGAAAAATCAAGATAAGTGAAAATTATAAACCAGCATATTATTGGAAACATGTAAATTAACTTTTTTTTATGTTGTTACATGCACATGCATGCAGTTATGTTAATGTGCATGCATGCAATTTATTTATGAATTGTTTGTGTAACTATGTGATCTAATGATCAGTTTGTGTAAGTGAGTGATAAATGTTATATATACAAGTATAGTCATAGAGATGTGAGTACAATGTGAGTGCAAAGTACCATTTTTCCTTAACCTATTATATATATTCAAATTAAATTACTTTAATTTAATTTAATTTGAATATATATATATATATATATATATATATATATATATATATATATATATATATATATATATTCCAAAAATTACAATCTACATATATAATTTTGATTTACTTAATTTATTATTATTATTATTTAAAAAAGACACTGATTAGCTTCACATTGAATTTAGCTAACAAATCATATATCCACTTAATATTCCACAAGATCTAATACTAAACTGTAAAATGACCCTCTCTGTAGAATGAATTTAGCCACACATCAACCTAAACAATAGAATACACCTCTAGAAGCAATAACAAATAGTTGTTTCATAACAGATTATGAACATAAATATAAATTAGCATAGTGTGAACTTAAATCACTGAAACAAAATCATCACTAGATTGTCTATAACCAATTAACAAATGAGATAGACATGATTACATATCTCTATTAGACTATTGAATATATTATACAATACATTGGTTCATTATATAGAGTTTTATTAGATGTTTAGCAAATATCTCAACCACACACCAAAGTAGGAGATTTGGTTCGAGAGAATTTTTCTCACAACCAACTATCTAACAACCTCCTTGACCTATTCTCTCAGCTCATCTAACTATAACTACCTGCTCAACAGGTCATTAACCCAATCATACAACAAGTATGAATTAGATATTCTAACACACCCCCTCAATGAATACTTGTTGACTGAGTCATTTTTGCTTGTGCTTGGTCATACTGATTTCTTCTTTCTTTAGTGTGGGCTTCATACTTGAACTTTCTTTGCTTCCTCTTATACCTTGTACATGCATATAATTATTGATGTCCATATAAAACACAATCCATCTACCGGAATACATGGGTCGTGTCATCTTTCACTGTAACCTCTAGTTCTCTAGGAATTGTTTTCAGCTACATGGTTCATCAATGTTAAACTCTCCCTTAAACATAACTTGGTCCCTCATACTCTAAGACTCACAACTTGGTCTCACACTTTGAGATTCTTCCATCTCACATCCCCACCTTGAATTGAAGTCTCTCGCTTCTTCGATTCATTATCAAGTTTAGGCTACGGGTACACCTATCACCCCCGTACCTCTCACAGTGGTTAACTCCACAACTTGATACAACAACCTCTCTGCCTATGAGAGAATATCACATCATGTGATCACACTCACTTCTGCGCTACAACACATATGCATGTTTATGCCTTACTAACAAGGCTTACAACAAACCTAGGGAATTTAACTTTCCTATGGCTAAGCATTACAATTTGGACCATAACCTGGGGTGTCGGATACAACTGATCATGCACCCCCTACAACCATTCAATCAAGTACATAAAATATCAACAATACTCTCACCAATCATATGCCCAATATTACAAGCCCATTACATATGTCCATTTACATATCATCATTATTCTTGACCAAGACACACAACCACTTCACACAAATTGAATAACTATCATCACACATTCAAACAAGAAATATAAGCACAACTCAATCTCACTTTTGTGACTTAATTTGGAGGATGTGTGAGTCCAATGGAATGAGCACGTACACCTCACTTCATTTCTCTATAACACCTCCATGTAATGGCACGAACAACAACAAACTCCAACAATCGAAGCCTTTAGCTTGACAACTCCTTTACTCAGCAACTGTAGCTCCTCTCCAAAACTCAAAAAAATGAGTCCTCTGCAATATCATGGACAATGATTTGTCACATGGCCTTCAACCTTGCCCTCTCTTTGGGCTTCCTCTTCCTTCGTGACTTGTCTCTTGCTTCTAGCTGGAAGCGATAACTCTATCTTTGGCTACTGTAAAAACACATTTTATACATGTCACTGTTTCCACAAAAACGACCTCAACAAACCAACACTTGGCGCCACACAAAGATTCAGAAGATAAATGAGCTATTGGATGTAAATTTGTAGACTTTGTAACTGTCCACAGGAAGCAATGATCGTTGACTACACCACACAACCACAGTCGGAGAGGAGAATACACCAGATCTTGGATTTAACTTAGATCTCAATCAAACACCACTCAAATCTACTTTCCCACACAGCATGAAAGAACATGTGCAAAGAAAAATCATAGATCAACCGATTGTGTAGGTAGATGGCAGTGTTCTTCTCCTAGATGACACTTTCTTTCAATAGGTAGCATCTAATGCTAAAATAATCTCCTATTTGCTGCGCTTAATCCCTCACAACACAAAAAACCCGCCAATATCAGCTATATGTTTACTTGTGCCGGAATTGTGCACGCAACACACTCCACACAGATAACAACAGAATACTCTAGCACCATATATTGGATAATGAATACTCCACAACTAGATCAAAATAGGAATATCAGGACCAGATTGCGTGAGGAGGGATCTCACGCCTTTATGTAGGTTCTCACACACTTCTATCAGGTATTGTGTCCCTCCTCTACATAACGTAGCAAGAATGATGCAAAATTCCTTCAAAACAGTGTCATAACTTTTCACCCATGCTACACGGCTCACAACTTTCACATTTGCAGATGTGGATCGAAACAACACCAGCTGTGAACATTCAGTTAGGATGAAAAACATATGTTTGTATGCATCTGATGTGTTGTCTCCCTCTTCAGAAACAACAATGATTCCACATCACCTTTGACATCGGCTAGTGTGTGCATATTTCTCTTTCATTTTGTGCACTCATCTCTTTGCCATCTTTAAGTATATGAAGATGATAAGATTTTGGAAGGAGCAGCATGATGACTCCACCAATGATCTGGTAGATTAGCATGTAGATATATCATGAATCAAATTTCCCTCACAACATGAATCTTGCAACCGACTATTCTTCTTAACTCATATCTGCAATGATTCTCAAATCACATCCTCCCTGCTTTTGTTGCAGTCCTTTTCATTTTCCTACATATGCTCTTTCTTGGTGATTGTCTTATTTTCGGTGAGTGCAAGTTTCCAACGAACATCTAAGATGATTCACTCCTTCATAGCTCAATGGTACACACAATAGATCTCACAGGTAGCGATTACTAAATGAGATAGCTATTACCCAACATAAAAATCATGTGGCTAGGGCTCCTTCGCGTACGCAACAGATCACAACAATCTCCTCTTTACGACCCTTCCTCTAGTGGTACGCATATTGACTAGTCTTCATGCTACTAATGTGCCTCTTATCTCAACACTCCCACTTGTCACACGAGTTTCTCCTCCATGATAGTTGTAGCTACCTTTTAAGGTGACTCTTGCTTTCTCACGACAATTTGCAAACAGAAACAAAATAACAAACACACACATAGAAAACTCACATCAATCTACTCTTACATATTATGAATACTACCTCTTAATCTCTCATATTCCTGTGCACTCCCGTGAGGGATTAAGCCCATGCAAGCTCTGATAACAAATTAACAAATGAGATAGACATGATTACATATCTCTATTAGATTACTGGATATATTATACAATGCATTGCCTCATTATATAGAGCTTTATCATATCTAACTTATTCTAATAATAGCAATAGAGGTTGAGCAAATATCTCAACCACACACCAAAGTAGGATATTTGGTTGGAGAGAATCTTTCTCACAACCAACTATCTAACAACCTCCTTGACCTATTCTCTCAGGTCATCTAACTATAACTGCATGTTCAACAGGCCATTAACCCAATCATACAACAAGTATGAATTACATATTCTAACATAACCATGGAGAGAGCGCTATATAATAAGATTTCTCAAACAATTTTATGTTATACGAGACACTTTCATGTCTTTGAGGAAACACTAATAGGGCACAATTGAAAACAGAAGTATACTAAAGGTATACAATGGCTCTTTCCTTACAAAAATTGTCCTTAAGGTATATATATAAATGCAGAGTTCTTCATATATATGTGTGTGTGTGTGTGTGTGTGTGTGTGTGTGTGTGTGTGTAATATAATTCCTGGATTTTTATATATAAATGCAAAGTCCTTCATATATATAATTAAACCACTTTCTTGAAATATGGGTGCAATTCTATTGGACCCTGACATGGTTGGTGTTCACGCTCACTTTACTTTAAACACTATCACTGGTAGCTATAAACAAAATTAAGGAGTCAATAATTTCAATATTTTCCTTTCACTAATAAGTTTTTCAAATTTTTTTTGTTAAGTTAAAATTCTATGAAAACGTTCTTGTCAACAAAGTTTGTTTTACATGCAACCATGGTTTTTTTTTCTTTCTAGAAATCAACAATTTATAAAAGTCCATATAAAATAACAAGTATCCATTGAAATATGGGTATCTAATTGTTGCAACTTCTTGATGATATCCTTATGGTTATACAACTAATTCCATTAGAACTCTAAAAGGTAATGAATCCAACGAATTCAATGCACTCAATGCACTTACTCTTAGATTACTCTTGTAACTTACCTTGTTCTGACTGCACTCAATGCACTTACTCTTAGATTACTCTTGTAAATTACCTTGTTCTGACTGCAATCAATGCACTTACTCTTAGATTACTCTTGTAACTTACCTTGTTCTGACACATGGATACTAGCTCCATAACATCACCTTGAGTTAACAACCAACATATGGTCCACTCATAGAGAATTCAACCAACACACAACCCAATACTTCAAATGTTAACAACTCCTTATATAGGTTAACAAACTCCTGATTTATCCAAATGCAATAGGTGGTTATTTCACTAACTCCTTTGAAGTATGCCATATGGACATGCACCTAAAATTGAATGACCACTTCTACTTATGAACCCAAACATGAGGATGTGCATCCAATTGTTGTTGTTAAGTTGTACTAACATGTTCATCATAGACCAAACCTCCTCCTAACTTGGATGCATTGTATTTGGGGCCATCTAGTTATGATTTGTAGACACCAAGACATTATCCATTTAACTAGGACACACCAAGTGAGCTATAAACTCAAACAAACCAAGAAAGCTATTCATTTTATGTGGGACACTCCACATGAGCTATCCATTTCAGTTGGGACACATCAAGCTATCTGATACTCCACTAAAACATGCGAAAACTATTACCTCAAACACACCAAGTGATTTCCATACCATTGATATCACAACTAGTGAATATTTTGAGTAGCATATCAATGCATCATGATGCAACTTGATGCAGTCCCCCTACTCCCCCATAGGGCTACACGACCTCCCATTCCAAGATATTGAGTCAAGTGACTCTCTGGAACCTTAATGTTAACCTTATGTATCTAAACACATGCCCTTTCATCTACTTGGTGTAGGTCTGATAGCACCCACGACCCTCCCTTTCTCTCTTTTCCGAAATCTCAGAGCACTGAGCATTAGCTCTTTTTCTGATAAGCCCCCTCTTGATATGACCTTGGATGGTGGCCTCTCATGACCACACAATTATGGGAATGACCAATAGAGATTTGGGATCAAACTATTTTTCGGCCTACAATTCTCCTCAAACCTCCACTTGTCCTTTTGGTGAAACTACAGTATGGATTGCAACCCACCCTGAATGTTTTAAAGTCAATGAAACTCCTATCGCCACAATTCTACAGGATCATCGATATCGCTATCTTGACGATACTATCTGATTGCATGGTTTAGATCTGCGCCTTTCAAATCTATGAACTAGATCTTCCACTTCTCGATCAACGGTCGAGCTCTCTTTCACGATTTTGGACTTCGGGGTGTTGAAATATCAAAACTTGATTTCTTCCATACATCTATCCTCTGGAGCTAACAATCTGCAGACAGATATCCTGCTCAATCAACGGTCCTACTTCCACTTCGGGTGTTTTGAACCTTTCAACTCATATCAATGACCCTGTGAACCTCTTCTCGATCGACGATCGATATCTACACCACGTCTCCCTGGATCTCACAGGAAATAATTACTTTTTGTATTTACCTGAAGCTCACACATCTACGCCATCTCTCCCTTCTGAACTCTGATGACTCAGATTCACTTTGGGTGATCGGATGGTTGAGATTCACTTTGGGTTTCCAAAACTTTGGAATTTGAAAATATCAACTCTCAAACTTGCTTCCTCCTAAACTCACGGTATCTGACGAATCAAATTCACTTGGTTTATTTGATCCTTGATATTTACTTTGGGTGATATGATTACTCAGATCTACTTTGGTTGATCGAATGGTTGAGATTCTACTTCAAACTTATGATTCTTCAAGCTTTGGAAATCTCAGGTCTCAAACCTTGGTGAGTTCTCTCTCTTGACTATGAGAAGTCTTAAGGCTCATGCACCTTACTTTGATCAGATGGTTTTCGATCCTTTGCACTATGATCCAATGGACATTGTTGTTCCTCCTCCTGAGCTTCTGATTTCGTTCGACTTAGAAGATTTATCAGTCTTCAAAGGTTTCAAACCTTTGCTCCTCCTATGAGTTTGACTCTTGGATCTTGTTAACACTTCTGAAAAGTGTTATCCCTTTTGAGCTTGATCCTTAAAGGAGTCTCACTTCCTATGCACTCCTTGCATTCTCAGGATTTCGATAACTCAGATCGAAGGATTTATTGAAAACAAATTTTTCTCGCCCACCTAAAGTTCCTCTGTTCTAGTTCTTCGATGCTTGGTCGCTTCTTGACATTGTGCACTCCTTGCACCTGGCCTAAGTTTCCTTTGTTCTCTCTGAACTCAATTGATTTGATCAGAGACTAAATCGATGCACTCTTTGTGTTCGATATGAAAACCTTGCATACGAGTTTCATAAGAGAAACAACTGAAACTTATCCAATTTCGTCATGAACTCATACGATAAACTTTTTGAACAATTATACATTAACGAAATGAAACATATCACATACACATAATATAACGTTCATTCATTCATACATCAAATGAAAACAATCCAAGATTTGGGAAAATTATTTATGTTCTATTCATTCATGAAACAATTACACAATATTTCTTCTACTCTACTCTGTTCTACTGATCTCTATCTCCATCTCTTGATCTTCTAATTATTTTATAATGCAACCAAAAACTATCTAAGGAATTGCTCCACGAGCTCTCTCATCCTATCTTCAACCTATCCTATCAACTCTTAGCAGTTACCTACTTTGTCCTATTACAATAACTAACAGGTATTTCCAGATAAGAGTCAACACTCCATATCTGTAACTCCTCATAGTCCTATACGACTTTCCAAACAAGACATATTTAAAAATGTTTCTTTCAAAAATATCTCAACAACTCGATTTACTTCTGAGTTAATTGTTGATGTGAAACTCTTTCATGTTGAGATGTCATTTCTTTTCCTCTGTGCTTGTGTGTTTGACTTTGAAGGAGATGCTCCTGCGTCATACTCCACTCTTTAAATTTTTCATGGAATCCTTTCCATGAGCTCCTTTACTGTCTTCCCATGCTTCAAAATATTAGGTTTTGTGACCCAACTTTCATATTCCACTGGATGATCTTTCCACTTCACTAAATACTCAGGATATTCCTCCCTCCTAGTCTTCTTTCCATCTCTTTATCTAATGATTTTCTCCATCTGAGGTTTTTTTGTTGTACGCAAATATTCTTCCCACTGAACTTCTTTTTGATCATATGATTCTCCTGGCTCATCTCTCCTATAAGGATACAAGTCTGCAACATTGAATATCGGTGATATCCGAACACTGTCTGGCAACTCAATTTCATAATCATTGGCTGCGAATGTTTTGAGAATCCTGCATGGTACTATCTTCTTCATCTTCAACTTGTTATACGTTCCCCTTGGAAACCTTTATTTTATCAAATGAGCTAAAACTTCATTTCCAAATTCAAATTGAATTTCTCTCCTTTTTTGATCAACTCTTCTCTTATATTTCAAGTTTCTGTTCTATAGATATTCTCTATCTCTGTCATGGAGTTTTTTCATTTCTGTTGCAAAATCGTCTTCTCCAGTGCTTCTAAACTCATCTTGATTCAGATCTCTCAACTCTTCAATCCCTCTTGGTTTTATACCATACACAATTTCAAATAGACTTTTCCCCGTGCTCATGTTCACTGAATTGTTGAATGCAAATTTTGCTTGTGCCATAATATGATCCCATTGACAACCTTTCTAAGTGACTGAACTTCTTAACAAGTTTCCTAGGCTCATGTTTACTACTTCAGTTTGTCCATATATCTAAGGGAGATATGTTGAACTAAAGGACAAGTTTGTCCCCATCCTCTTCCATAGAGTCCTCCAAAAGTGTCCTACAAATCTGGTGTCCCTATCTAAGACTGTTCCTAGGCAATCCATCTAGTCTCACCACTTCTCTGAAAAACAAATTGGCTATGTGTGTAGCATCGTTTGTTTTATGGTATCGTATGAAATGTGCAATTTTTGAAAACCTGTCCACCACAACAAATATGGAATCGCTCCCTTTTTGAGTTCTAGGATATCCCAAAACAAAATCCATACTGATTGCATCCCACGACCTCTCTTGAATTGGTAATGGTTGATACAAACCAGTGTTTTGTTGTCTTCCTTTTGCATACTGACAAATTTTGTATTTGTTTACAAGCCTTTTCACTTCTTCCCTCATGCTCGACCAATAATACAAATTACTCAGCTGTGCAAATGTATTATCATGACCAAAATGTCCAGCTAAACCTACATTGTGTTTCTCTTTCAGAAAATTATCTCTAATTGAGCATTTTGGTATGCACAGTTGACTTCCCTTGAACAATAACCCATCCTGTATCAAATATTCAATCCACGGGCTTATATCTCCTAACAAAGGATTTTTACATGCCTCATAATCTTCCTTAAAATTTTCATCTTCTCAATATATATCCTTGAGGTGTTCAAACCCTAAGGTCTCCACTTGGAATTCCTATACAATCAAACTCCTCCTTCTCAAAGCATCTACAACTTTGTTAGCAGTTCCAACAATATGTTTAACAACAAAAGTAAAATTTTGCATAAATTCTACCCATTTAGCATGTCTCTGATTCGACTTTTCTTTCCTAGTAACAAAGTGCAAAGCTTCGTTATCACTGCACAAGATAATTTTTTTAGGAATTAGATAGTGTCTCCACTTCTTAGAAGCTTGAATCACTACATAAAATTATTTGTCATATGTGGAATAATTCTTCTTGGTGTCATTCATATTCTCACTGAAATAAACAACTCGCCTATTATACTGACTCAAGACTGCTCCAATAGCTAATCCACTTGCATCACATCTCACTTGAAATGATTTTCCAAAATATGGCAAGACCAAAATTGGTTGTTCTATGATCTTCTCCTTCAACACTTTGAATTTTTTTTTATCTTCCTCTGTCCAATTAAAAGACTCGTGTTTCTTCTTCACAGTGTCCAACATGGGTGTAGATATACTACTGAAATTTCTGATAAATTTTCTATAAAAGATTGCTAACCCATGGAAACTTCTTACCTCAATTATGCTGATTGGAAATGGCCATTCTTTGATTGCTCTCACCTTTTATGGATCCATATTCAATTCATTTGAAGAGATCACAAAACCCAAATATATGATTTATGTCTTCATAAAAGAACTTTTCTTCAAATTTATCAGTAAATTTCCTGTTGCAACTTTTCCATCACTGATGTCAGATTTCTTAAGTGTTCTCCCTTTGTCTTATTAAAGATTAGTATGTCACCCATATATACTATGAAAATTTTTCCTATGAAGTCTTTCAATACTTCATTCATCAATCTCATAAATGTACTTGGTGCATTTGTCAATCCAGATGGCGTGACCATCCATTCAAACAATTTTTGATTTGTCTTGAATGTTGTTTTCCATTCATCTCCCTCTATCATTCTTATTTGATGGCATCCATTCTTATTGGAAAAATATCTTGCTCCAATCGAACAATCCATCAAATCATCCATCCAGTTTGTAAAGGGAATCTATAACCAATGGTTATCCTGACTAAACCTTTATCCAACAACTCCTGGACTTGATTTTTGACTTCCTCATTCTCTCTAGGTGTCAACCTATAAGATTCTTTGTTTGGAAAACTAGCTCCTAAAATAAGGTCAATATGATGGCTTATACTCCTAATGGGTGGGAATGAGTGAGGTAACTCATCCACTACTATGTCAGCAAAGTTTTCTAATAGTTCCTTGATTCCTTCAGGCAAATCTTCCACATAAGTATTTGTAATGATAACTCTAGGCTTCCTCACTACAACAAACTCCATTTCTTTCTCCTTCTTGACTTCATTCAAGAGTTCCTTCCCACTCATGAAAAATATACTTGAACTAGCTTCCCTCTTTTTCTCTTTGTCTTCTATTGGTAACAACATGTGTGTCTTACCATTCTTTTCTAGGGTATGAGTATTATTTCTTCCATCATGAATAAATTTTTTGTCAAACTTCCATGGTCTCCCCAATAAAATATGTCAAACATCCATAGGAATTACATCACATAATATTTCATCCCTATAACCTTCTATTTTAAATTCAACTTGGCATCATTGACTTACCATTACTTGATGTTCTTTATGCAACCATGATACCTTGTATGGGTTTGGATGTGCAGTTGTCTTCAGCTTCAGTTTCTCCACCATCTCTGTGGATACTAGATTTTCAGTGCTCCCACTATCTATGATCATCTTGCAAATTATGTCTTTTGTTTTGCAAGCAGTTTTGAACAGACTTGTTCGTTGAACTGGTTCTTCCATCTCCTTCTCTGTTTTAATAAGAATATTCTAGATCACGAGGTTCTTTCCTCCTTCTATTGCTTCTACTTTGACATTATTTTGTGCTTCACCTCCTCCTTCTTTCTTTCTCTCACGACATTCCCAAGACTTGTATAGAAAGTTTAGAACATTCTCATCTGCAAAAAAGTTTAGACTTTGCTTCTTGCTGGAAAAAAAAATCAATATTATCTCTGATACCACCTTATGTAGCCTCCCTACTCCCTCATAGGGATACATGACCTCCCAGTCAAGGATATTTGATTCTTGTGTCAAGTGACTCTCTGGAGCCTTAATGGTTCCCTTCTATATCTAAACATAGGACCTTTCAACTCCTTGTTATAGGTATGATAGCACCTGCGATCTTCCCTTTCTCTCTTCTGCGAAATCTATGAGAACTGAGCATTATCTCCTTTTTTGATAAGCCCCATCATTATATGAACTTTGGCAGTGGCCTCTTGTGACCACATGATTGTGGGTGCTACCAATAGTAGTTTGGGATAAAACTGCTTTTCGGCCCGCAATTCTCCTCGAACCTCCACATATCCTCTTGGAGAAACTACAGTATGGATTGCGGCCCACCCTCAATGTTTTAAAGTTTGCACAACTCTTGTCCCCGCAATTCTATGAGATCTTCGATCTCGCGATCTTGATGATATTGTCTGAACTTATGGTTTAGATTTGCGCCTTTCAAATCTACAGACCAAATTTTCCCTTCTCGATCAATGATCGAGATATATTTCATGATTCTGAACTTCGAGGTTTTTAAATATCAAACCCTAATTTCTTATCTACTTCAATCCTCTGGAGCTGATGATCTACAGACACATGTCCTACTCAATCAACAGTCCTACTTCTAGTTCAGGTGTTTTGAACCTTTCAACTCAGATAAATGACCCTGTGACCCTCTTCTTGATCGATGATAGAGATCTCCTATAGGTTTCAGACTTCTGAGATTTCAAATCTCAAACCTCATCCCATTTTCCAATAGATTTTATTCAAAGACTCTAATCCACTAACGTGTTTTCTCTTGATCTGATGATCGAGGATTACTTTGGGTCTTTACCTAGAGATCTCAGACCTATGCCACGTCTCCCTGGATATGAAGACCAATCATTACTTTGGGTCTTTACCCAGATCTCACATATCTATGCCACATCTCCCTTCTGAGCTTCAACAACTTACATTCACCTCAGGTGATTGGATGGTTGAGATTCACTTCAGGTTTTTGGAACTTTGAACTTCAAAAATATCAACTCTCAAACTTGCTCCCTACTAAAGTCATGGTATCTGATGACTCAGATTCATTTGGTCGATCCTACGTCTGAGATTTACTTCGATTCATTTGACGAATCAGATCTTCTTCGACTAATCGAACGATTGATATTCTACTTTAGACTTCCATCTCTTCGGGCTTTGGAAATCTTAGGTCTCAAGCCCTTGTGAGTTCTCTCTCATAAGTGTGCGAAGTCATAAGGCATGTGCACCTTACTCTGATAAGAAGATTGTCGATCATTTGCAGTGCGATCCAACAGCCACTATCGTTCCTCCTCCTGAGCTTCTGATTTATTCCAACTTAGAATATTTATCATTCTTCAAAGGTTTCAAACATTTTCTCCTCCTACGAGTCTGACTCTTGGATCCCGTCAACACTTCTGAAAAGTATTATCCCTTCTAAGATTGATCCTTAAAGTATTATGACTTCCCACTCGCTCCTTTCATTCTCGGGATTTCGATAACTCAGATCAAAGGATTTATTGAAAATAAATTCTTCTCGCCTACCTGATGTTCCTCTATTCTGGTTCTTCGACACTTGGTCGCTTCCTGATGTTGTGCACTCTTTGCACCTGATCTAAATTTCCTTTCTTATTTGTGAACTCCTCTAATTCAATTCGAGACTCGATCGATCCACTCCTTGCATTCGAGATGCACACCTTGCATATGAGTTTCAGAAGAGAAACAATTGAAAGTTATCCAGTTTTGTCATGAACTCATACGATCAACTTCTTGAACAATCGTAAATGAATGAAATGAAACAAATCACATACAAATAATATAACATTCATTCATTCATACATCAAATGAACACAATCCAAGGTTTGGGACAATTTTGTCTATTCTATTCATTCATGAAACAATTACACAATATTTCTTCTACTCTACTTTGTTCCACTGATCTCTATATCTATATATTGATCTCCTAATTATTTTACAATGTAACCACAAACTATCTAAGGACTGGCTCCATGAGCTCTCTCGTCCTGTATTCAAACTATCCTATCAACTCTTAACAATTAACTACTTTTTCCTATTACAATAACTGACAGTTATTGCCAGATAAGAGTCAACACTCCATATCTGCAACTCCTTACAGTCCTATATGAATTTACAAACACAACATATTTAAAAATGTTCCTTTTGAAAATATCTTAGAAACTCGATTTACTTCTGAGTTAATTGTTGATGTGAAACTCTGTCATGCTGAGATGTCATTCCTTTGCCTCCACGCTTGCATGTCTTTGAATTTGAAGTCGATTCTCTTGCATCTCAATCCTCCAATCCTTAACACAAATTTCATAACAAAAAAATGGACGCCATATTTGTATGCATTCAGATCTTCTATAACACACACAATATCATCATCCATACTGATACAATTCTAATTCTACATGGAACACCACCATATCCTCCATAAATTGCTACTGCTAATTGTTATTCCAATACAAATTTTGACACATGGTAAATATCCCATGTGTCAAGTACCAAACCATCATATCATTGATATCTGTTAATAGCTCGAAGAAACGTATGGTGATGACGATAGCCAAGTGAGCCTGATATTTCTTCTGCAAAATAGTGGGGAATGGATGCTTCACCATATTGGAAGCTTCACTCGCCTTGATCAAATCATCGAAATATATTGAAATTTTGGCATCCCTCGAATGTTTTCAATCATATCCTGAACCGTCACATGATGAACTCTCTTGATTGGGCTATTGGGTGTTTCTTCAAACAACAAACAACCTGTCATTATGATCAATTCTAGAATGACTTCCAGTTCCAACAATATGCCCCATATCCGATATTGAATTTTCTAAGTGCCATAATTGATGAAATTGCTAGCTAAAACCCCCATGGTCATGACTAATGGGAGGCACATGTTCATCCCTTCTCTTAAGTTTTGAAGGGCCATTTCAGATAAATAAATATCGATAAATGGATTGGCGAAACTAACACCAATATCGATAGACTGACTGGCGAAACTGACACTAGTATTGAGGGCATCCCCAACCAAGGAAGCACCATTGATGGCATCCCAAACCAAGAAAGTGTCTCCTTATATGAGCATATATGTCCTCTATCCTGTAAACATCTTTCTATTTTCTATAAATAATTGGAAGAAGCTTCTTCAGGAAGTCATCATTTTAAAATAAGCTCTGAATAAATAACACTACGAGAAATTCAATAATAGCAACGTTCGAATAAATAATACTATGAGAAATTCAATAATAGCAACGCTCCATGCCATGAATATTGGAGGAAGGGTCATGTCATTAATACTTGAAAATAGAAGGATTGAAAGGAACCTACTTCTCATAGGGGAGGCAACACCTGGAGGTCATCAAAGCAAATCCACACTGCATTTTATTAAATCAATTGAGAAGTACATTATATCGGATGATATTCAGTTTAGACAGTTGGAACCATTATTCGGTTTAGATTACATTAAATCACAACTAATATCCATTATTTCTAATTCTCCCCTTTAATGGAGAAAGGATTGGCATCCACACCTAAATCTCCCTAAACAGTTCAAATTTTATCTTCCCAAGAGGCCTAGTGAAAATATCAGCAACATTTTCACTAGTATTATAATACATTAAAGCAATGTCATTAGATAACATTTTTTCTTGAACAAAATGAAACTGAGTATAAACATGCTTTGTCCTTGAATGGTAAAATGGATTATTTTCCAACTTGATTGAGCTTTGTTTATCACACTTGATTATCATAGCTTTCCTTTGTTCTTCTCCAACATCTTGAGGTAGTCTTCTCAACCAAACAACTTCACAATTTGTTGCACACAATGCTTTATATTCCTCCTCAATGGATGACAAAGATACAATAGGTTTCTTCTTACTGCTCCATGAAAAAATCTCGGATACAATGCCAAAGGAATAACCTGTAGTAGATATTCAATCATTCAGATTGTCAAGCCAATCTGAATCTGAGTAACATATCAGCTCAACATCGAATGAATCTGTATATTTAATACCATAATCAATTGTGCCTTTGAGAGACATGAGTACCCCTTTCGTTGCATTCCAATGGTTTTCTAGAGGCTTTTCCATAAATTGACTTAACACACTAATATAATATGTTATGTCGGGCTTGGTTTTAGTGAGATAGTTCAATATTCCCACCATTTGTCTATACACTATATCATTTACCTCCTTCGAACCATCATCACAGTAAAGTTTCATGTTCTTCTCGATTGGAACTTAACAAAATTTACACTGATCCATTTTAAACTTCTTAAGTACTTCTCTGACATATTTACATTGAGACACAAAGGTTTGACCAACATTTCTCCAAACTTCAAGACCGAGATGGTAATGTAACTCACCAAGATATTTCATTTCAAATACATGTGACATTTTCTTCTTAATTCCACTAATATTCTTTTCTGAATTTCCTGTAATAATTAAATCATCAACATATAAGGAAATCAACACAACATGAACATTTTCAAAAAACTTGGTATACATATTTGGATCACTTTTTCTCCTCATAAAACCCCACTGAAGAAAGAAGGAGTCTATATTCTCATACCATGACCTAGGTTCCTGTTTCAGTCCATAAAATGATTTCTTTAATTCACACACTAAATATTCCCGACCACTTTTTACAAACCCCTCTCGTTGAGTAAGGTAAACCTCCTCCTTTAACTCACCATTTATAAAAACAGATTTTACCTCTAATTCATGTAGCTTCCAATGGTACTTTGTAGCTAATGCAATTAACAATATTGTAGTATTTAATTTAGTTATTGGTACAAATGTTTCTTCATAATCAATGCCCTCCTTCTGTGAATACCCTTTTTCCACCAATTAGGCTTTATATTTATCTATTATACCATCTTCTTTGAATTTAGGTCTGTATATCCATTTACATCCTTTGGGATTTTTATCTTTAGGCAATTCAATCAATTCCAAATTTTTTTCTTTCATTATAGAGTCGTAGTCTTCCTCCATTGTTTTTATCCACTTTTCATGTTCATTAGCTTCATTAAATATCATGGGCTATATGAGATTTGAAATATTACTCACGAGGGCATAATCTTTATATTTTTTAGGTGGACGAACCTCTTGTGAAGATCTTCTCAATTGGTTGGTGACTTTTTCTTCATTTTGTGAAGATTATTCTTTACTGATGGATGTATCCATGTCATTGGATTCCTTTTCCTATTGGTGCTTCTCTTCTTTGACCTCTTCATATTCAAGAAGTGCATGCCATCATTCATGATTGTTGTTTTTATTATTTCCTTCTATCTGCTCATGCAAAATTACATCTCTACTTGCAAACACTTTGTGAGTAGATGGATCAAACAATTTATATTCTTTAAATTATGAACAATACCCCATAAAAATACATTTGATAGATTTAGCATCAAGATTCCTCCTTTTCTCCTTTGGAATATATGGAAAATCCTTACACCCAAATATCCTCAAATTATTAACTGTTGGTTTAGAATCAAGCAAGTCTTCAAAATGAGTTTTATGATCAAAACACATTGTTAGACTTCTATTCTTTAAATAAATGACAGTGTTAATGGCCTCTTCCTAAAAATCATTTGATAGATTCTTACCTTTCATCTTACTTTGTGCACACTCCACCAGAGTTCTGTTTTTCCATTTTGCAACTTCGTTCTATGGTGGAGTGCGGGGTACTCTAAATTGTTGTATTATTCAATGATCTTTACAATACTTGATGAAGATCCCTGATATGTACTCTGCCCCTTGATTTGAGCAGAGGATTTTAATGGTATTTCTTGTTTCCTTATCCACCATGTTTTTAAATTACTTGAAGTATTCAAAAACATCACTTTTTTTTCTAAGGAAATAAACCCATGTGTATCTTCTGCAGTCATTAGTAAATAACAAAAAATAATAAGCACCACCTAAGGACCTTTTTTGCACTGGTCCACAAACATGAGTGTGTATAAGTTCTAATACATATTTCTTTCTCCTATCAGAATTAAAGGGAAATTCATTTTTGTTCATCTTTCCTATGCACAACCTTCACAAGAAGCATAATCATTCTTCAGCATAGGGAGTCCTTCATCCATACTTTGTTTTTGTAATAACAACAAATCATGATAATTAATGTTACCATACCTTTGGTGCCAAAGAGTTTCTCTAGGCATAGCTGCATAAGTCAATGCTTGAGGATTCTTGGTGGTGAAATCAAGTTTGTACAAACCTCCAACTCTAACTCCTAAGGCAACAATTCTGTAATGATCCTGCAAGTCCTTCACTATACAATGTGCCTTGAATAATTCGACCTTGAAAGTATGATCTGTATTTGTGGACACAAAAATCAAGTTTTTATTTATCTGAAAGACATACACAACATTGCGAATTTGTCTAATAGTTCCTTTCAGTCGTGTTACTAGAATAACTCCATTTCCCTTGATATGATAAGAACGATCATCTCCAAGATAAACATGGGAAACATTATGTGTTTCTTTAAAGTTTATATACCAATTCTTGTTACATGTCATGTGAATTGAAGCTCCATAATCTACAAACCATGCATCAACATCATCATTTTTAGTAGAAAACATAGCATTAGACACAAATAATATGAGATCTTTTGAATCAAAATTCATGTTTTCTTTTGCAAAATGTATTGAATGTTTTCTATTTTTATGTTTTTCCTCGTCATTTTTCTTCTTATAACATTCTCTAGCAAGATTATTAGTCCTACCACAATAGAAACACTTAGGTTCATTTTGATTAGATGGCATACCTTGATTTGTTTTTTGGAAATGACTTCCTCTGAATTGAACTTCCTCCTCTCCCTTCTCCTCCTAGTTTCCCTTTAGGGAATTTCTTCTTTGTCCATAGTGCCAATTTTGAATTCCGAGGCTTTAAATTCGACTTCAAATTC
>ML789605.1:847351-861993 GCA_009831015.1 Picea engelmannii | reverse complement strand
AACTAGAAAAAATCGATCTACAATTACAATCGATGACGTGGGAACCAGAAAAACTTGGTCTTGAACTCGCACTCGAACTCCAATTCCTTGAACAATAAGAATAATTAACCATGAATTCTTATCAAACGTAGCCAATTCCTTAGCAAAAACTAGGGAAGTTGTTCTATCCGATGACAATTGACCAAACCGTGTATCAGGATATAACCAGGTTTGGATCTGCTCCCAAAAGATTGTTGATCTGAGTGTGAGGGGCATCTTCTTGAAGCACAAAGCGTACACTATTTTGAAGGAACATGAGAGATGAAGAGAGGGATGGGCGTTTTACTGCGCAAAGAGAAAAGGAAAACGTGACGCTCTGAATCTCCTTTTGACGTTGGATGCTGATGTTGATTTCTTCACGCTGCAACAACAAAATATGAAGGACATTTTGCATCAAACGCTCAATGCATATAATAGAGGTGCACCAGTCCCCTTTGGTGCGCCTTTCTCTCTCAACATTCACTCCACGTAGCAGAAAACCTTCATGCAGTCTTCAATAGTGCCTGGCTCCGCAGCAATCGACTCTCTCCTTAGCAATGATCGGCTCCTCACTCTTGCTCTGATACGAACTTGAAAATATAAGAATTGAAAGGAACGTGCTTCTCTCAGGCGAGGAAGCACCTAGCCCATCAAATCAAAGCCACATTGTTTTTTATTAAATCAATTGAGGAGTATATTATATTATATTATATAGAATGATATTTGATTTAGACGATTGGAGTCGTTATTTGGTTTAGATGAGTACATTAATCTCCATTATTTCTAAGTGTAATCCATGCCACTATACAAAAAAAAAAAAAAACTCAAAAATTATATACGATATCTTCCTCCACGACACACAACAATCAATAAGAAAATATCTCCCCACCATTCTCCCTCACTCTTGTATCAACAACTCCCTCAAGTGTCTCATCTAAGGATGGGTTGATCAAGCCACCTCGAAGTGGATATACGGGAATAGGAGGACCGATCCAAAGGAAAAGTCCCCCTATTGCCACCAACAACACTCCAAAAGTGACTCTTGTCGAATGGAGAGCCTACTCAAAAGGTAGATATTGACCTCAGCCAATATATCATCCATCTGGCCCTTCCTTGAAGGCTCGATGGTTAGGCCTTGACATCTCAATCAAGAACCCTAACATCTCCTAGGAGCACAACAATTGACACTCAAGAAATTTGAGAAGGCCATAATTAGCAATCTCAAACATCACCACCGTGTTCGCCAAAGCTATCATACGGAGGGAATCAAAGTCCCTCTCTTGCGATCGAATCACCATGATGATGGGTTCCAATTTCAATATCTTCAGACAAGAGGTTTAGTCAATCTCTAAATCTCATCAAAAAAATTCACAATATTCCATCAATCGTACATTCTACACGATTGTATTCCTAATAGTCATGCAAGACATTTCGCCATGACTATTTATCGAACAGTCAAGTCATGGAAAAAAATAGGTTGAGTCATAATTTTTCTCTGCTTCCATTGACCCCCCTATTGTTCTACATCAACACATGTTTGCATTAGTGTGGTTCTTACTTCATGACACTTGCAGTTCTTAGTTCGAGTTGAAGAAACTTGGGGCTTCACCAACAATCAACGCCTTAATCTATGAACACTTGTAATTGGTGTTCATTTCCAATTCTATAAAATTTCTCCTTAGAATATTTTTTTGTTGTTCTCGATTCCCCTAGGCGCTATAGATTTGTACTTCACCAAATTTCTAGCTACAACATCATTATGTCCTTCTTATTTCTTATGATTAAACAAAATACATCATCCCTTTTTCTACTATTGTAATTGTTTTTATTTATGGAACGAGCATGGGGAATGCTCACCTCATTTTTATAAAGGAAGACTATATTTTTTTTAGGTATGATTGTGTTTTTTTAGGTGGATCTCTCCTTATTCCTCCATAGGTCATACTCATTCCCTCTGTCCTTTTTTTCTGTTTACAAGAAGCTCAAAGCACAAGAAAAAGAAATAATGATGTATTTAGTCCATACATTTTCTCTTAACCTCATATATCAAAGGGCATATGTTATCTAAAAATTTCTCACTCAGAGAAAGGGACATTGATTCAAAACAACAGGGTGCATACTCATGGCATTAATACATTATAGTTAGAAGAGTGAAAAACTATGGAAAGTTGGTTTTTAAGTCATATTCATGACTCAACAATGTGTATTTCACATGATTTGCATGGGTCGACATGTATGTTCCTTTGTAAGTAATGCATATTGATTAAAAGTAAAATATCACCAACATTCAACACATTTATTACAAAAATCCCATCACAGTACTCAGGAAACCAATGGAAAAATAGGTCTTTAGATCCTTAGCATTCAACTTAGTACCTTAAGTGGTTCCGTATCCATTTTGACATGGGTAACCACATCCAAGTGGCACCTCTTTCCCACTCAGACAATTGGTATTGAGCTTAATCAAATCCTATAAAAAGAGGCCATGGGTATGCATACAAAATATATAAGCTAAAGAATTGTTATGTTGTTTTGAATGAATCTTGGAGAATCATGTTTCTTAGGATATCACTCTTTCACCCATAGCAATGAGATTATGCATTCAAATATCCCTTTGGAGAGATTTGTGCACATTGATTTGTCAACTAGAGATAGATGGTTCAAAGGGAAAACAATGTAGCCTCACAAGAACAAGAAGGATATCCCACCTACTCATCCCAATCCTCTATGGTGTGCTCATTTTGTTGTTTTCCATTGGTATACATTTCATCCTTTGCTTACTTTTTCTAGTTCTATTTTTCATGCCCATTCTCTTTGTATTTATGTTGTTATTTTAGTTTATTTATCATGCATTGATGATTTATATTTACTGACTAAATTTCACATTTTAATTGTGTTGTAACTCTTTCCTATCTAACACTTAATGGTCTTTTTTTTCTCACCCAAGTGACAAAAAAGACCAAACACTTTGTTAGCACTTACTAAAGATATTTTTTACTTACATTTTTATGCATTGATGATGTATGAAGTTCCATCCTTAATTAGGTTATACTGTTTTTCTCTCTGCATAAAGATATCATCCCTCATATACATGTAGGGGATTCCAATACTACATCACACATGTTAATGAGTACTACATCTAACTCAACTTCATCAATAAAATATGCACATATAGAAAAGTTGACCTTAAACTATTTGGTGAATTTTATTTGTACACCCTTATTCACCCATCCTAGTGAATATGGCATTCAATGACCATGAACCTCTGACCAAATCTTGTTGACCAAATCATCTACTATTAGTTTGGCCTATGAGTTGTAATCGACTAGAGCATCCACCATGGTGTTTTTGACCTAAATGTTAATATGGAAGAGTTTAGTCATCTCCTTGTCTTTCTTATGATGAAGGTTACTGATATTCACCTCCTTCTACACTTAAGTATAGAAAATATTCCCATCCACATCAGAGCTACTCTCTACCTAGTTTCCCAAATCCTTTCCTAGCATGTTGTTTGTTATGGGATCCTTCTTACAATTCTTTCGATTCAAATATGGATGTATATTCCAACACTTTTCTTCAATGTGACCATGAATATTGCAATGGTTGTTTGGATCCTTGCACTAATGTGAATTGGATGTCACCTTCTTTTCTTTTCCTTTCCACTTATTCTTCCCCTCCTTGAAATCTTCTTAGTGGCATTCATATTTAGAACCACATGGTTGTACTTTGTTATCGCCTATTTTCTCTAGGTACTTTTCTTGCTCACTGGCCTTATCAATGAAACTAGGTTTGAAGAGAGTCACTTTATTTTGAAAATGAGTATGATATTTGAGGAGTACATCTCATTTCCTGGGAGAGATAACCAACATGATTACTATATTCTTGAATTTGGTGGTGTAGTCTTTCACACTATGCTCTTGCATTTTGGTTAAGTGATGTCAATAGATCCATTGGTCCTATATACATCCAATAAGGCTGAAATAGGACTTGTTGAGGGTTTTAAAATCCTCCCACTTAATTTCTATGGGGTCATCCCCTAGACTGAGTGTTTTTGTATGGATTTCCCACCAGGATTGTGTTGGTTTTCATTCATATGAGATATGAGAGATATTCGATATATTATTACAATAATGAGTGTTCCATATATAGGGAACATAAGGTGACCATCCATGAAAGGATGTGTCCCTTGAATAATCAATAACTACTTATTATTATCATTTACTTATTATATATTATATTTAATAATCAATAATAAAATTATATTGTTAATTATTATCTTTAGAGAATGTCTTCTCGATGTTGTCCAAACATCAACACTCCCTCTCAACAAGGGATACATTCCGAAACATGCCACTCTTGTCTTTGAAGTATACAAACTTCACCCTAGACTCATGACACTTGTTTGTCGGTCTTGGGAGACATCTCTCTCCCACTTGAACCAAGGAGAAAATCCTTCTACGATTCTCCCTCTGAGCCAATTAACTCTCTCTAAGATTAGGCTCACTTTGGGTATACATGTAATAGCATATAGAATCTTGATTTTTTATCATTCCTTGTCAAATCACCATGACTAGGACAAAGACCACACTAAGATTTTTCACCAAAGGCACACACTTATGAGTCAATGTCGGCTTGATGATAAATGACACCTGAAAAGAACCTCAAGCACCTCAATTCCATATTATTCCTTGTCATAATCAAGGAAGGACTACATATAGGCCCATTTATCACAAGTGCACCTTTTTGATAAATGTATCCTATCTCCCTTGGTTTGCAGCCCAATGTAGGAGAAGTTATGCTTGATGCTGAAACATCAACACTCCCTGTTAGCTAGGGAGGTATCTTTCCATAGTAGTACACAACTACTATCGAGAGACACGTAGTCTCTTCCAGTAGTAAAAAACCACCATAGTACTAAAATATTTGTCACACATGGCACTCCCAGGTGAACTTCTAGAGGTTACTCCCTCTAGGGACACTTAGGGTCAACTCCCCATAGTGTGAGGCATCAAGGGTCAACTCCCTTGACATGTCCTCATGTTCTCTAAACATGGGACGATGGGCTATAATCCCAAATGCACTTATTCCTTCTCGAATAAGTGTCCTCACAGATCAATTCAACTCAATTCACAGAGGAGTACAATCTGGAGAAATTTTTTCACACATGGCACTCCATGTGGACTTCTAGAGGCTACACCCTCTAGAAACACTAGGGTCAAATCCCTTGACATGTCCTCATGTGATATCCACATGGGACGTTGGGTTATAAGCCCAACTGTACTTATTCCTTATCGAATAAGTGTTCCACTTATCTCTTCTCGAATAAGTGTCTTCACAGATCAAATCAACTCAATTCATAGAGGAGTACGATCTGGAGAAATTTTGTCACACATGGCACTCCATGTGGACTTCTAGAGGCTACACCCTCTAGAAACACTAGGGTCAACTCCCATAGTGTATGACGTCAAGGGTCAACTCCCTTGACATGTCCTCATGTGCTCTCCACATGGGACATTGTGTTATAATCCCAACCGAACTTATCCCCTCTCGGATAGGTGTCCCACTTATCCCTTCTCGGATAAGTGTCATCACATATCAAATCAACTCAGTCACATCAAAGTATGATTTGGAGAATGTCTCAAGAAGCTGCAAAAATCAACACTCCCTCTCAGCGAGGGAGGCATTCTCTGCCATGCCAAGTCTGTGATGGAAGTACTTAAACTTCATCCTGGTTTGGTAAGAACATGAACAACCTGCTCATATGTACGAATGTACTACACCAATACTTCCTTCCTTTGCACCATGTCTCGGATGAAATGGTACTTGATCTCAATGTGGTTCGATTTGTCATGAAACACTAGATTATCTGAGATCTTCACACAACTTTGGTTACCATAATGAATAATGGTGGAATCCAACACATGCTCAGATAGATCTGTTAATCCCTAATATTGGCTCAAGACCCCTTAATTTGGGCATATTAAATTAGTAATGTTATTTTATTTATGTCGACTTTATTCCATTAGTTGTAATTATACCTCCTAGTCTCCTATATATACCAAGGAGACATTTTCATTTGGAATCATCTTGTGCTTGAAAATTTATGTGGGGTAAAGGGAGGTTGCTCCCTCGAAGAGGTTTATTATCTAAAATTATCTCTTTTTCAAGGTGTTCAGTACTTATTCTGAGGTTTTTCTATCCTATATTGATATTTGGTTCTTAACATATGGTATCAGAGCTCAAGGTCTGGGGTTTCGCTGCTACATCTGAGACACTTTGGAATTTTCACTATAACCTATTTTCTACAAAGTTTCAGAAGGAACGGCTTGAATGATATTTAGTAGACAGATCAAGGTACGTTGGGTTGAAATTTAAGCTCCTAAGGCTGTATACTTTCGAAGATAAATCCTAGGAAAGATAGGGTTCTGAAATCATCCTCAAGTGAGTCATTGCGGAAGTTTCGCTATAATTTTTTTTTTGTAATGTTTCAGACTCGAATATCTGGAGGATATTCACAAAACATAGTAAGGTATCTGTGGTAAAATTTTTATCTTCTAGGTCATATTACATTTGTAGATACACCTTGTGGAAGATAGGGTATCTGACTAGTCCTATTGACTAGTCTGAAGAAGGTGTTCTAGGTAAAAAAATCATAACTTCTTCCTAGAGTATCCAAATTCGGTTAGACTAGTTTCATTGGATAGTATACAGTCTATAGTATTTCTGATACAAGTTTCAAAATTTTATATTAATTATGTTGTGTGGGGCACACTATACAAGTGAAATATCCTAGAAAGGCCAAAAACAAGCAAGTTGTGGAGAAGTTACCGTAAATTCCACTTGGTACATCCAATTTTCATCAAACCTGTGGCATTGCAAAGAATAAATATCATATAACTACATAAAATAAATTTTCATAACCATAAGGGTCGAAACTTGGGAGATACAACAGAAGAAATATTGTCTAGCAGAACCACCTCAAAATCAAGGTTCAAAAGTGATACTTCGCCAACATGCCACCCAAAAAGGGAACTTATACACCAAATAAGCCTCCAGACAATCCTACTTGGACTCTTGATGAAGGTGAAGAAATGCATAGGGACATAAATTATTTACAAAAGAAGATAGTAACAAAAGATGAACTACAAGAGATGGAAGTTATGTTGAAGGCAAAGTTGGATGGTTTAAAAGAGGAGATCATGGAAGTATTGAAAAATTTCGTAACAAAGAAGACACCTAAAAGTGAAAATGCATTCCAAGAAATTCTTGATGTGGACACAAGGAAGGTGAATCAAGAATGGAGAAACTCCAACTTTGGGTTGAAGACCAAGCACATTCCTAAGATCGATATGAGAAAGTTCGATGGCAAGGACCCAATAACATGGATACTTCAGATGGAGCAATTATTTGATCTACATAATGTGCCACATACACAAAAGGTATGAATTGCTACTTTATATTTAGAAACCAATCAATTTGTATGGTATCGTTGACTTTGTTCTCACAAATCACTTATCACTTGGACAATTTTCACGAAAGAAATGATAGCACACTATGAGGATACATGGAGCAATACCTTCTTTAGCCAATTGATAAATCTCAAGCAAAAGGGTTCAGTTACCGAGAACATTGAGAACTTTCAAAGATTGAATATAAAGGTAACATATATTCCATATGAGCACTTGATTGATGTATTCATAGGAACATTAAAGGACAACATTCAACATGAGGTTCACCTTTGGGAACCCAAATCATTGGAGAATGCATTTAAGGTGGCAAGAAATGTTGAAAGTAAAAATATGGCTATGGCTACTAGAAGGACCAATCCTAACATCTATAGAGAGAACAATGCTCCTTCTTCTAAAAAACCTCAACCTACAAGGTTGACACCTCAACAATTGGAGGAGAGAAAAACAAAAGGTTTATGCTTTAATGGTGACAACAAGTACAATAAGGGACATAAGTGTGGTGAGAAGAAATTATTCTACATAGATTGTGAAGAGAAAGAAGAACAAGAACAATAACCATATCAAGATGAAAACATAGAAGCAATTTCATCTGACGAGAAGACTCCCACGATATTGTGTAATGAATTGGCTGGAATTATCACTCCTCAAACCCTCAAGATCGAAGGATACATCAAAAAGAAAAAGGTAACAGTCCTAATTGATTCCGGTAGTACTCATAATTTCATTCACTATAAATTAGCCAAAGCTCTCAATTGCTTTGTATATCCAACACCAGAGTTTCAAGTAGTGATTGCAGATGGAGGAACTATCGATTTCTCAGGAAAATGAAATAATATCAATCTTACTATGGGGGAATATGTAATGAATAGTCTAATGAATACTATATCCATGGGTGGTGCAGATGTTGTCCTAGGAATCCAATGGTTACAATAATTAGGAACAATGGCTTTTAATTTTCAAGAAGTTTTCATGAAATTTTCATTGGAAGGAAAAGAAATTGAGTTAAGAGGTATCACAGGGAAACTCGGTAAGGTGATAAGCTCTAATGTTATGACAAAATTATTGAAAAATGGGCATCAAGGTGTTATTGCACAACTATGCTCACTATATGTTCAAACATCTAAGCCATCTATTCCTCAAGATCTCCAAGGAATCATTGATAATCATTCCAAAGTATTTAAAGATATTCCCAAAGGTCTTCCACCCACTCGAAATCATGATAATGAAATTCACCTAATTCCTAGGAGTGTTCCTCCTAACATCAGGCCATACAGATACCCTTATGCCCAAAAGAGTGAAATTGAGCACATGGTTGAAGAAATGTTAGAGGCTGGCATTATTAGACCTAGCCAAAGTTCTTACTCTACATCAGTGGTAATGGTATTCAAGAAAGATAGATCATGGTGTATGTGTCTAGATTATAGAGAGCTCAACAAGATCACTATTAAATATAAGTTTTTCATTCTCGATGAATTGTTAGATGAACTACATGGAGAAATCTATTTCACAAAATTGGATCTTCGTTCAAGGTATCATCAAATTATAATGAAGGAAGAAGATATCCCAAAAACAACATTCCAAACTCATGAAAGTCATTTTGAATTTTTGGTCATGCCTTTTGGCCTTATAAATGCACCTTCCACATTCCAAGGGTTGATGAATTCCATTTTCAAGCCCTTCCTTCGAAAATTTGTGTTAGAATTTTTTGATGAGATACTAATCAATAGTAAGTCTTGCGAGGATCATGTGTGACATGTTGACAAGGTTCTACAACTACTAAAGGAGAAACAACTATATGTCAAACCATCAAAATGTTTCTTTGGAGTGAAGGAGGTAGATTATTTGGGTCATATTGTATCTCATGAAGGTGTCAAGGTATACCCTAACAAGATTAAGGCCATGATGGACTGGCCGATTCCCAAAACATTGAAGAATCTTAGAGGATTTTTGGGTTTGACAGGTTACTACCGCAAGTTTGTTCGACACTATGGAAGAATAGAAGCACCTTTAATGGCACTAACTAGGAAGGATGCATTTTCATGGACTCCAGAGGAAACTAAAGATTTTGAACAACTTAAAGAGGTGATGTGCATAGCTCTTGTCATGACCACTCCAGACTTCACAAAAACCTTTATTGTGGAATGTGATGCCTTGAGAAATGGAATTGGTGTTGTCCTAATGCAAGAAGGAAGGCCTCTAGTGTTACAAATCAAAATTACTCACTTTGATAGTGTCGCAAGTGTCATCATTACAAAGTTCGCAAGTGTCGCATTCTTCTCACAAGGTCGCAAGTGTCGCATGTTTCTCACAAGTGTCGCAAGTGTCAAACAAAGCATGCTTCCATGATGCCTATGTCATGGCTATAACGACATGAGGAGGACACTTAAAACAACTCAAACATCTGATTTGGAAGAGGAGAAATGAGTCAGCAGGCTTGCAAACCTTTTGCCATCTGAAATCACCTCAAAAACTGAGTTTTTGGAGGGGAGCGCTCCCCCTTACACTACATTGGAGCATTGGCGCTCCCCCTTACACTGTGAGGGAGCGTTATAATGCTCCCCTGGCCCTTTTGAAGGAGCGTTATAGATTTTGAGAGTGCTGGCGCCCCCCTAAAGCCTACTAGGGAGTGCTACAATGCTCTGATGGCCCTTTTGAGGGAGCACTACCTATTCTGGGCAGTTGTTAAGCTGTTGAGATGAATGGTGGAAGCATCTTTTCATTCTTGGAAGGAAGTTGGATTCGAATCCCTAGTCCATCCATGATCTTAGGGCAGGTCCTCAACTGAAGGAGGCAAATCCTCAACTTCCCAAAGGATATCTATACTGGTTAAAGCCTCTCCAAGGCTATATAAGCAATATTTCTAATGGTAAAAGGAATTGGAAAAGGAGAATCACACCAAACTTATGATCTCATAAGTGGTGCTGGAACAAAGCTGATCGGGGGAAGAACTGCTAGTATGAAACTTATGATCTTGGAGAAAATACACAATCAGCCAAAGGAGAGTGATTAATGAAGGTACTGTGGTCTAGGTTGTGTATCTTTCGGGAAAGGGTTAGACAAAGAGGACTCGACGAAGCTGTCGCATTCGCGTCTACGATTGTAAGTACTGTTGTCGTTATTCTCATCAATATGACACACTTGGCCTGTTTCTTTCTAGTTTGTGTTTGATGTTGCATGAACTTATCATTAACTGATAGATCTGTTTTCAAGCTAATATCAGTAGAGTAGGAAGTGGGCATATCTTGTTTGTCCACAGGGTCCAGTGAGGAGCAAAGGATCGAAGCGCAACTAGGAGCGTCCAGGGACGAACATCGATAAAAACGTACTTCTGTCATCCTTCCTTCTCATGTTCTAGTTTAGATAGATTTGAAAGGAAGTCAGTGACCATGTTAAGCATTTTATGTATAGAGTTAGGGTCAAGCTCTTAGAGGCAATCTACCTGTCCGCAAGGAGATTTTCCTACAACAGAAACTGGCGACTCCACTGGGGAGATAGCCTCAAATCGAAACTTATTGTTTTGATTTTCTCCTCATTGACCTAGCTTTACCCCCTGATTGTTTCATACCTAGTTCACTCCTATTTTTATTGGTTTCATGAGCTGATTGGCTCCTTGTCCCATCATACTCAGCATAATTGTCGAGTTTGAATTTCAATTTTTGGAATTTTTTGACATTTTTGGGAATTTTAGACCCTGGCGCCCTTGTCCTAGTGTTAACAGAGTGCCAGCGCTCCTCCATAGCCTTGCACAAAGCTCTATAACACTCCTTGCCTTTGGCAACAGAGCGCCAACCTCTTTTAGGCCAAAAAACCCTCCATAATTGCATTTTCTGGGTTTTACCTCTGTATCTTCTATGTTGAGTAGCCTTGTGAGTCAATGTTTCTTCCCTTTCAGCCTTGACATATGTCTTTTGATTGAAGGATAAGCATATTACTCTTTGGATCTTGTAAGCCTTCTTCACTATTGTCATTGGTTTTTTTTGCTGATTGGAGTTTAAGACCCCTGCCTTGTCTTTCTCTCTGTTTAACTGAGTAAAAAACCTGGTGAAGGTCATCAAAGGCCTACATACCTCTTCATCTCAATTTTCAGTCAAGATCAGTGTTCTTCAAGATTTTTCTTTCGGGTTTGAAGTTTGCTTTTCTCTTTGATTGTTTCTTTTCTTTTGCTTTTCGTTTTTGATTGTAACGAAAGGGTGTATTGTTTGTATGACTTTTTCTTTTGCTAGTTTGAGTTTCATTCATACAAAAAGATAATTAGCAAGACGAGCATTGTGTCGAATTGATCACTAATCATATACAAACAACAAAAATCATCTTCATGATTGATTGTGCATATTATAAGGTATCTCAAAAGTTTTAGCATTACATCAGGATTTGATCGAGAAAAAGAATTGTTTGAGGACACTCCGTATTTGTGTTTGTTAGTGAAAAGAATTGTCTCTCTCTCCCTTAGATATATGTTAATCGAAAGGAAATGATTGCTTATCATATCTGATGCACGCTTTGGGTCTGAGTCATAATTCCATTCGTTTCACTTCCATGCACCCTTTTACGTAAAGAACAACCATAAAAATCAACGCTAATTAAAAGTTATCTAGAACTTTTTCTTTTCTAGGATCCTCCACCAACAATAGACTAGGCTTAGTACTTTGTATTAGGGCTGTGAGCATAACTCTCCAAAGTTTCCAAAACAAACACTAACATCCTGAGTTAGGGAGAGTCAAATCCAGTTATCGTATAAGTCTGTCTGGGATCCCCCTCTCACACAGGGGTTACGCACGAGGTCGCATTCGGGTAAGCTACGGGGACTAACCCTTCGTGGTTTAACTGATTGTGGTGGTCGGATCGTATTATGGGGATCACTTTGAGGTAAATCCACAATTACTGCTTGGAATCCTTTTAGTTGATTTCGGGCTTGATACCCTGCCCGTACGTTCAGATCAGACTGTCGACTATTCCCGCCCAGGGGCTGACTGCGAATTGGTAACCTTAGTGGCCATAATATTTAGGGTCTTACAGAAGGTGACGGTGACGGGAAGTCTCACTGTACCTAGAGAAGACATTGGTCAAACTCACTCGGACTCCTTGGAGGGTAAATCCACAATTACTGCGTGGAAGCTTGCACCAAGGCGTAATTCCATTAAGCAGGTCACCATTGTAACTGTTCCACCCTATCCCCACCCCTTCTGGACTTGATCACGCAACGTTGGATTTCATCACCAACTAGTACGGTCATCAAAAGAAGGTCCTGTTTGCTTGGTTGTGATTCTTATATTTCTATTAGCGTATGTTGTTTCTTTTACTTAGCGTACCTTAGGTCGAGTCAGTGTTAATGGCATCGAATCCTAGGAGTACCAATGGAGGAACCCCTTCTTCTGGGGAACCGTATACCTTTTCTTCATTTGGAAACTTTGGTCCTCCATATGTTGCCACACTGAGTCTTCCGGGACTCACTATTGGATTACCAATTTGGTTGATCCCCACTCCGGTGATCCCAAATCCTCCCAATATTTTAGTTGCACCTAATACTTTGGATGTCAATACACCACCCACACATCAACCTCATGTCGACTTTTTGCCTTCTTCATCCATCAAGTCTCCTTCCATTTCTCCTTCTTCGCCTAGTGAAAGCTCTAAAGCAAGTAGCCAGGTTGATTAGAAGAAGAAGAAACAGAAAGAGAAGAAGAAGAAGAGCCCGAAAAGGACCAAGGCCCCAACAACATCAGATGTTGGCTCTAAGAAACCAATTATTGTTAATAGTACTGGGAGTGTTGATGAGATCAAAAAAATAAAAAGGAAGAATCCAAAACCCAAATTCCCTTCCAGCCTTTGTAAGGGTGACCACTTTCTGAGGGATTGTCCCGGTCTTACCCAGGTCTTAGAAATGTGGTCCTCCACGTCGTCGGCCTCTGTCGGTCATGTCAATGATACCCCATCAACTAGTGATGTTCAGGTTGGTAAGAAGAAGAAAACTGTCAAGTTCCCTTGCATGTTATGTAAAGGTAATCATTACTCTCACCTTTGTCCTTGTATGGACGAGGCTTCTTCTCTTTTGGAAAAAATTCAACTTCCAAAAGGTTATCGTAAGCTTTCCTCCGACCCATCATTGGTTGATGGACTGGTCAATCTGGTTCCATCCCCGGTCAGTCTGGTTGATCAGGTGGTCATTCTAGTTTCCTCCTCGATTGAACCACAAACCTTAGTAGTTGATCTAATTCCATCATCGATCAAACCCGCTCTTCATCAAAAGAGTGACACCAAAGTGGTTGATCTGTTTCCATCCTCGGTCAACCCCACTCTCTCGTTAGAGAGTGACACCAAAGCGGTCGATTCGTTTCTACCCATTGAGCCCATTCTTCCCTTGGAGAATGAAACTCAAGTGGTTGATTTAGTTCTGCCATCGATCGATCCCACTCCTCCTTTGATGAGTGCCAAAGTGACTGATCCAGTCCCTTCCTCGGTCAGTCCCACTCTTCCTCTGAAGAGTGCCCAAGTGGTCTATCCAAGTCCACCATTGGTCGATCTGATCCAATCATCAGTCGATCCTACTCTCCTTATAGAGAGTAAAGCCGATACTTCCCATGTTTTTCTTGTTAATACAGACTCTACCATGCCTGGGGGAATTCCTCCTCCTCCTGTGGAACCCCCTCCAAGTAATGAAGCCATCCTTTTTGATTGGGGTGCACTAACTGGACCTCGTCTTCCCTCCCACATTCCTTTCCATATTACAGTACAGGTTTGTGTTCGGGACGTTCCTCAAACACTGATAGATGAAGGTGCGTCCGTTAGTATTTTGTCTTCTATTGCTTGGTATGCTTTGGGTTGTTTGCAACTTGCACCGGTTACACAGAATCTGTTAGCTTTTAACAGAAGAACTAGTCAACCTTTAGGGATCCTTCCTCAGTTTCCTGTAACTTTGGGAGGGAAAACTATCTTTATCGATGTCATGGTAGTCTGAGACCCCTTGGATTTCTCTTTACTCCTTGGGTGGGATTATGTCTATGGTATGAAAGCTATTGTATCCACTCTTTTTTGTGTGATATCTTTCCCTCACGATGGAAGAATTGTGACTATTGATCAACTTTCATTCATCAGCCCCGACTGGGTTACCTCCCTAAGTGGTTCTTATATGCAGACAGTATCACCCTCGTCGCATGT
>ML789605.1:788293-847301 GCA_009831015.1 Picea engelmannii | reverse complement strand
GTGTGATATCTTTCCCTCACGATGGAAGAATTGTGACTATTGATCAACTTTCATTCATCAGCCCCGACTGGGTTACCTCCCTAAGTGGTTCTTATATGCAGACAGTATCACCCTCGTCGCATGTCAATTATGTGGCGTTGTCTTCCATGATTTCAACTTCTGATGATTTGGATCCGGTAGTTGACATGGTGATCTCTTCGATAGGATTATTGGAGCCTGATCTCCTTACTCCTACTGTGACCCTCGACATGTGTTTCTTCTCGAGTGATTATGTTCCTTCCAGCGAATATCTCTTGGAAGCCATGACTGAGTCTTGTCCCTTGACATGGTACCCTTCTAGAGCATTATCCTCTTGGAAGCCATGATCAAGAAGCAACCATGAGCATAGTTTCTCTTCTCTGTGGCAAGCTCGTTAAAAAATGAAACAGAGGCCACTAGATTTCATGATGGGGGCATGTCACAAGCATAGTTTCTCTTCTCTGGGGAAATCTCATTAACAAATGAAACAAAGGCCGCGAGCATAGTTTCTCTTCTCTATGGAAAGCTCGTTAAAAAATGAAATAGAGGTATTGAGCATAGTTTTCTTCTCTGTAGCAAGCTCGTTAAAAAATGAAACAACAATCTGGGATCAAACCTGGAACCTTGAGCATAGTTCCTTTCCTGTGTCAAGCTTGTTAAAAAATGAAACAATCACCTCTCCCTTCAAGTTGAGTCTTTCGCCAGATCTCGTAGATGTCGAGTCGAGTCTTTCATTAGATCTCGTTTTTGAACCTTCATTTCATCCACCTATATCCTTTTTCTCCATCTAGCACAGAAATTGGTGACAACCTCAAAGTTGGTGAATAAATTGAAGCTTGGGGGGCATGTCTCCAGCCTTTGATGATCATTCTGGAGTCAAGTCACTAGCTTTCAAGCTAGGGGTAGAGTACCGAGCTTAGTCTTTGTTCTTTCTCGTGCTCGTAAATACATGAGAATGCAACCGGGTAAACTTTTATCTCTTTTTCGGACCCGTACGGATATGAACACACGGAAAAGGAACCCCCCTGGAGTCACCCTTAAACCCTTTTCAGACTCTTTAAATATGAAAAGATTGTCGAGCAACCTTGCTTCCTTTCACGCTCATTAAAAGGTCAGAAAGGGCGTCTTTCGAGTGATATTTTAACCCTTTTTCAGTCTCGTTGGACTACTGTACGAAAAAGGAACTGAGAGAGTTCTCTTTTAAGTGTTTTCCCAAACTCTATAATCCCAAAAAACCTTCGAGTTTTCTATCTTTGGACTCGTTAAAGCACACATCGACAGACCCATATGGGACCAAACCCTTACTTTTTCCGATTCGTTAAACAAAGGAAGAGGAACTTACCGAAGGTGAGTTATATCGAGCATGTGTTATCCGCCTCGAGCTCATTAAATCAAAAAGTGGTACTCATCTATCTATATGGGGGAAAAATTGAAAGGAGCAAGCCAAGAATTCTCTTGAGAACATCATCCAGCACATCTTAGAGTCTCCCTTGAACACGACACTTTGTCATCTACATGCATCATAATCCGCTGAGCCTCTGCACTGAGCCAATTCTCGAGTTCCTTTCACTCCTTTGGGTCACCCAACACAAGTCACAGTATTCATTGCATAGTCTTGGTCCATGTCATGTTCTGTTGTTGTGCCTTAGTGTTCAAGGGAAGTATCCACCTCAAGGGTCAGCCATCCCGAATATCTTGCCTAAAAACTTGTGTCAGTCCATGTCCATTTGATCTTCCAATTACATCTCCATGTCCATTTCATGTCATTGATGGGGGATACATCAAGGCCCTCCCTCGACGAGTCTATTCCTGTCGACTCCAACACATTATCCGAGAATTAGACTTAGAAACTAGTTAGTACTTTTGGACTTGCATGCCTCAATGGCAGGCCTCCTCATGTTTGACAGTGGGTTTACATCATTGACCCCTGATTGAATGATTCCACGAATGTTCGACTTCAGATTATCTATTCACATTCGCTGGAATGTACTAGGGTACCTTGGGAATCATTGACATTAATGGTGATCTCCCTCGCACTTGTTAACGGTTCACACCATTGACCGGTAATCAAGTGGTTTCTTCCATGTTTGACGTCAAGACATCTATTCGCATGGTCGAATTCATACCATATTGGGATTGGTAAGAAGACCCTAGGTTGAGCAATCACTTTGATATATGCTTTGCCCAGGCTGCGAAGGAGTATTTATTGGACAAGGACACATACACTGTCACATAGATCCACTTTGTATTGGTCGTGGCTATGTCTTGTCATCTCATAGATCCATTGTGTATTCTTCATGGCTACGATCAGTCCGAGTCATCAGAGTATATATCCACATTGTATCTTCGGTGGCTATACCTTTTTTATCAATACGATTATGGATCCGCAGTGTATTTTATGGCAGCCATATCCTGCTAAGTCTTGATCACCCAAGCATGGGTATGCCTGCCTTGGGTTTTGAAACATGTCATAATATTTGTTGGATGTTTGTGTGCAACTTTTGTCAGGTTCTCCAAGTCTATACCCTTGCTTGAAAGTCTACAAAGTATTTTAGTTATAAGTTTTTATCTTCTAACTTCATACTTTGGGGGGGAATCTGTTACACATCAAAATTACTCACTTTGATAGTGTCGCAAGTGTCATCATTACAAAGGTCACAAGTGTAACATTCTTCTCACAAGTTCGCAAGTGTCGCATGTTGCTCACAAGTGTCACAAGTGTCAAAGAAAGCATGCTGCCATGATGCCTATGTCATGCCTATAACGACATGAGGAGGACACTTGAAACACCTCAAACATATGATTTGGAAGAGGAGAAATGAGTTAGTAGTCTTGCAAACCTTTTTCCATCTGAAAGCACCTCAAAAACTAAGTTTTTGGAGAGGAGCGCTCCCCCTTACATTACCTTGGAGCGTCGGCGCTCCCCCTTACACTGTCAGGGAGCGTTATAATTCTCCCCTGGCCCTTTTGAGGGAGAGTTATAGATTTTGAGAGTGCTGGTGCCCCCCTAAAGCCTACTAGGGAGCGCTACAGCGCTCCGATGGCCCTTTTGAGGGAGCGCTACCTATTCTGGGCAGTTGTTAAGATGTTGAGATGAATGGGGGAAGCATCTTTTCATTCTTGGAAGGCAGTTGGATTCGAATCCCTAGTCCATCCATGATCTTAGGGCAGGTCCTCAACTAAAGGAGGCAAATACTCAACTTCCCCAAGGATATCTCAAGTGGTTAAAGCCTCTCCAAGGCTATATAAGCAATCTTTCTAATGGTAAAAGGAATTGGAAAAGGAGAATCACACCAAACTTATGATCTCATAAGTGGTGCTGGAACATAGCTGATTGGGGGAAGAACTGCTGGTATGAAACTTATGATCTTGGAGAAAATACACAGTCAGCCAAAGGAGAGTGATCAGTGAAGCTGCTGTGGTCCAGGTTGTGGATATTTTGGGCAAGGGTTAGACGAAGAGGACTTGACGAAGCTATCCCATTCGCATCTACGACTGTAAGTATTGTTGTCGTTATTCTCATCAATATGACACGCTTGGCCTGTTTCTTTCTAGTTTGTGTTTGATGTTGCATGAACTTATCATTAACTGATAGATCTGTTTTCAAGCTAATATCAGTAGAGTAGGAAGTGGTCGTATCTTGTTTGTCGACAGGGTCCAGCGAGGAGAAAAGGATTGAAGCACAACTAGGAGCGTGCAGGGACGAACGTCGATAAAAAGGTACTTTTGTCATCCTTCCTTCTCATGTGTTATTTTAGATATATTTGAAAGGAAGTCAGTGACCATGTTAAGCATTTTATGTCTAGAGTTAGGGTCAATCTCTTAGAGGCGATCTACCTATCCGCAGGGAGATTTTCCTACAACACCTAGCTTTTGAAGGTTGACCACTCAAGGGAAAGGACTTACAAAAACCCACTTATGAGAAGGAAATGATGGAAATACTACATACATTGAAGAAATGGCGTCCTTACCTAATAGGTAGGCACTTCAAGGTTAAAACAGATCATGATAATCTTAAACACTTCTTGGAACAAAGACTATCTTTAGAAGAACAACAAAAATGGGTAACCAAGATATTGGTTTATGATTCTGAAATCGTCTATAAAAAAGGGAAGCAAAATGTTGTAGTAGATGCACTCTCAAAAAAGGATGAAGATGTTGAGGCATTTCTCTGTTCTATCTCGATCATCCAACCTGATTGGATAATAGAAGCAAGGGATGAATGGAAGAATGACGAAAAAGTGTGGACTCTCATTCAAAGTTTGCTGCAAAATTCTAGTGCATCAGATACATTTACATGGAAAAATGATTCACTATGGTACAATTACGCTTATATTTATGTAAGAACTCTCAACTCAAACAAAAGGTACTATTGGAATTTCACACCTCTCCAGTAGGAGGTAACTTGGTATTATTGAAAACCTACGATAGTGTCAAGAAGGAATTTTTTTGGGATGACCTTAAAACTGATATTCAAAGGTTTGTGGCAACATGTTTGGTTTTCCAACAAAATAAGGTGGAAAAAATTAAGACCCCAGGTCTCTTACAACCATTATCCATCCCAAGTCAGTGTTGGGAGGAGGTTTCCATGGATTTCATCATAGGGTTACCGAAGTCTGAAGGAAAGAGTGTCATCATGGTGATTGGTGATAGACTGACCAAGTACGCACACTTTTGTGCACTCTCTAATCCCTTCAAATCTAGTACAGTTGCCACCGCATTCATGGAGACAGTTCAAAAGCTACATGGAAGCCCAAATATTATTGTAAGTGACAGAGATCCCATCTTCACTGGAAATTTTTGGATAGAATTATTTTCTTGTTTGGGTACTCAATTGGCTCATAGCTCATCCTATCATCCTCAATCTCATGGACAAACTGAGATAGTGAACAAATTTCTGGAAGGCTATTGTCGTTGCTTTATCTTTGATAAACAAACATAATGGTTCAAATGGTTACCTTTGGCAGAATGGTCCAGTATAACACCTCCTTTCATACTGCAACAAAAATTACACCATTTATGGCACTCTATGGATACCACCCTCCTTCCATCACTTCTTCTCTAAAAGAAAAATCTAAGTTTCAAGCAGTGGAAGATCACATCGAGCATCAACAACAAATTCTCCAAATCTTAAAGGACAACCTAACCATGGAACAAAATCGCATGAAACAACAAGCAGATCAACATCGTAGTGAAAGAAGTTTTGAAGTAGGGGATTGGTTGTTTTTAAGACTACAACCATACAAACAGATGTCCCTCAAGAAATCCAAGAAGGATAATAAATTATCACCAAAGTACTATGGCCCTTATAAGGTGTTGCAAATTATTAGTACTATGGCATACAAATTGGAGTTGCCTGCATCTTCACGAGTACACCCGGTTTTCCATGTTTCATGCTTAAAGAAGGTTATAGGCAAAAAGATCCCAATTCAAACTATATTGCCAGAACTTGACGAGGAAGGAAAAAACATATTGGAGCCTGAAGCCATCACTGACACAAGAATTCTCCAGTTGAGGAATAGATCCATTTCAGAGTATCTCATTAAATGGAGGAAGCTACCGACTGAAGATTCCACTTGGGAAAACATATAGAGTTACTGAAGCATTGTGGACAACACTTGTCTCAAGGGGAGGGGCATGTTAAGCCCTAATATTGTCTCATTACCCCTTAATTGGGGCATATTACATTAGTAATGTTATTTTATTTATGTCATCTTTATTCCATTAGTTGTAATTATACCTCCTAGTCTCCTATATATACCAAGGAGACATTTTCATTTGGAATCATCATGTACTTGAACATTTATGTGGGGTAAAAGGAGGTTTCCCCCTCAAAAAGGCTTATTATCTGAAATTATCTCTTTTTCAAGGTGTTGAGTGCTTATTCTGAGGTTTTTCTATGCTATATTGATATTTGGTTCTTAAAAAGATCTGAAAGGAGCTTGTGAAGCCACATTGCTTCACAGACTGTCATACTTAATGCAATGTACTATGCTTCTTTTTTGCTCAACACCACAAAAGTTCATTTCCTGCTACACCAGGAAACCATGAAAGATCCCAAAGTGAAGCAACACCTGAAGATGCTCTTTCTGTCGACTACGCTCCCTGCCTAATCAGAGTCAATATATTCCTTCCATATCCTATCAATACTTTAAGTATATCTCAGACCATGTCGAACTCTGCCTCGCAAGTATCTCAACACATGTTTCATAACAATCTAGTGTGTTTATCTCAACTAACTTATAAACAGGCTAAGTGCACTCACAACATAACAAATATTTGTCCTGGTGTGAACCAAATACATCAATTATCCAATCAGTTGTTTGTACAGAGTCATATCATTTTTTTCAAAATCGAAAGAAGACACACTTAGTTTCTTTAGATTTGTCATCATTGGTATATCCACTGGCTTGAAGTTCAGTATCTCAAACTTCTTCAATATCTCAACTGTGTACTTCACTTGACTTGGGAAGATCTCATCAGTTCTCTTCCACACCACTATTCCCAATAAGTAGTGAATCATAGCAAGTTCCTTCATCTCGAACTCAGAGGCCAACACATACTTGCATTCAAAAATAAAGCTCTATGTAGCTGTGAGGAATAAATCATCAACGCAGAGGACGAAAATTAGGGCCTCACCATTAATAGTTTTGTAGTACAAGTTGGGATCAACAATACTTTTGCTAAATCCCAAACTCATCAAGTGTCCATCAATCCTTGCATACCAAGCTCGAGGTTCCTTCTTGAGTCCATATAGGGCCTTCTTCAACCAACACACATGAGACTCCTTCTCGTGTATGACGAAACCATCTGGCTTCTCGATGTATATTTCTTCCCCAATCTCTCCATTGAGAAAGGTTGTCTTCACATCCATTTGATGTAGTTTCCAACCCATGGATGCTGCTGAGGGAAATAATCATTCGAACAGAAGTGTATTGAGCAACAGGAGAAAATGTCTCCTCATAATCTATTCCCTCCACCTGAGAGAATCCTCTAGCAACAAAACTTTGTTTGTTTTTCTCGATGCTTCCATCAGTTGTATGTTTGATATTATAGATCCATTTGGAAATCACAACAAATGTCCTTTCATGTCTTGGAAAAATATACCACACATCATTATTCATGATGGACTGATACTTTTCCATCACAAAATCTCTCCATACTAGGTGCCTCCTCATAACATGAAGGCTCATAATCAATGATGTGGATGATAACTTTGACATAGCATAGATATCTTTGAGGTCTCATTATCTCTCAGAAGGTACCACGAGGAGCTACATGTCTTTCTACCTCCTACAGAGTATGACGAGTCCATGTAGGTCTCTTCTGACCTACTACAATATTTCTAGGAACATCAACTAGAGCTATAGGATCAATGGGATCAATAGGCTCAATTGTCTCCCTCTGAACTAGTGGAGGGTGAGGGGGAGAAGCCACCATATATCCATGTCTCTCACTATCTGTATCCATGTGTGATATATTTCTTGAAGGCTACCTCCTCCTTGAAGGTAACATCTCTTCTCACGTCAATATGTATCTAACTAGGGATGTAGATCCAATATTCCTTTAAAGACTCACTGCACCTCACAAATGTACCCTTTCTACTTGAAGGGTCTAGTTTTGTCATTTTCTCCTTGGGCACATGAATGTATATTGGACACCCAAATATCCTGAAGTGTTCAACCTCACATTTTCACTCTGGTGAAGGCCTTCTCGGGGTTCATGTTCCTCAAACTTTTATCAGGACTTATGTTCTAAACATACACTGCAGTCATGCATGCCTCACTAGTTTTTTTCCTCTTTATGGGAGAACCCTCTTGCCACAAGTCTTCTTCTCAACATAAAAAAAAAACTTCATCTTTCAATTGTACCTAATTGATATTCCAGTATGTCACATGACCCATCTTTGGAGGTATTGATCCACATAGAAATACCATATTTTCCACAAGCTAGGGCACAATAGTCAACACATCACAAAGATGATGTATTGGTGATTCTCCGTTAAATATTATGGGTGGAAGGAGATAAATGAAAAAACAACTCCTCATTGAATATTATAATATGTGATATTTTTTTTCTTGTCTAAATAGCAATACTATTACTTCGATATACAATCCAATTATGAGTGTTGCAATGGACTCACTCATCCATCTATTCTCCTCTAAAAGATGCCCAATTACAATGCAAGCACAGAGTAGAGTAATAAACGACGTTATTGCAACCACTGAGGAGTGATCCAATGTACTAGAAAGGCCCATATTCACCATAAATGAACGTAGAGGACCCATCTAAACAACCATGGTTGGGTAAATAGGAGCGCCCATGGTTGAACTCGATCCTAGACATTTTTCAGTTTTGCTTCATGAAAACACAAACTTGGATCAACCAACCCCACATCAAATAAAATCTAGCCTTGCAAAATTTAAGCTCAGACCTATGCATTCCCAAATGTAATAGGAAATTCTCGCTATGAGTGAAATGCCAACCATTGAACCTCTAATGCTTTGAAGAAAAGACATGCATGAAGGTAGTATTTCCGGCCATGTCTCAACAAATTGACCTGTATCGACAAACTTCTGAAACTTCCAGGACTTAGTTCGATTAAGTTACCCTGCCATAACTTCCTTGCAGCTAGCATTAAACAAATGGTCCTGAGGTTGATAACAATGAGATGTTAAAACTCTATGCCAACAGTCATCCTCCACATGGATTATCTCTCCTACGATATAGTTACTACAATTATTGGCATCATCGGGGATGGATAGGAATGATTGCAGCACGTCCAGTGGTTCTAAGACGCTACAATGTTTTTACCTCTAGAGAACCTGAAAATAGTACGACAATTGGATGCCAAGATGGGAAAAACTCTACCCAGGACTAGAACTCAGAATCGAGAAACTAAACATCTGGTCATTCTGCTAAGAAAATGAAGACAAATGTTAGGATTGTCGATGGTGGGTTTCCAACAAAGAAAACACCAGTCCTCTCCCATGCCTTTCAAACACTTCATTGTATCCATAGACATAAGGTTGCAACGGTGCCAGATGAGTAGGAGGCAATAGTGTTGGTGTTTCTTCCTGAAACAACCTTTTCTTCTGCTCTAGTAATTTGAGTCGTTCAATCTGAGCCATGCTGAGGCCTCTCTAAGGTTATTTCTTCTGAACTGCAACATTATTGCTCCCGATATTTATCTTGTTCATTGCCACTCTACTACCAACCCTAGAGGGAGGCTGCATGAGCTCATTCTCTTTGTTGTTGTTGGTAGTTGCTTCAGCTGGAGGACATTGCTACCTACCAGAAGCCTTTTCTTGCTAGATGCGAACAATAGTAACGTTTCCATTGCAAATTTCATATTTACCTGGGCCCTCCCATGAGGGATTCAATCCAGACCTGCTCTGATACCATTTTGGTTTTCATTCATATGAGATATGAGAGATATTCGATATATTATTACAATAATGAGTGTTCCATATATAGGGAACATAAGGTGACCATCCATGAAATGATACGTCCCTTGAATAATCAATAACCACTTATTATTATACTTTACTTATTATATACTATATTTAATAATCAATAATAATTATATGTTAATTATTATATTTAGAGAATGTCTTCCCGATGTTGTCCAAACATCAACAGATAGTTCATGGCCCTCTAGTTTTAGTTGAGAAAATATTTTTTTTGATTTTCATCTATATTATGGACACTAAAATCCACTTTTAAATTTTACAACCAATGATTCAACTTAACAACATCAAAACCACATTTATAGGGATCTATTTCCACTTTCACTTCCATTTTGTACAGATATTATGAAGAAGTGATGGCATTGGAACATGGTTTTTGTTTGCCGAGTTCTTTTCTCGAATCCTTTTTTGGGTCTTCACTATCTCCTATTTTCTCATCATATTTAATGTTTTATTTAGAACCACCAACATCCCCAAGAGTTTTGAACTTGTTTTCTAGACACACCATGAGGAGGGCCATCTTGTGAGAGATATCAACAAGTTACTCTTCTAGCCTTGAAAAATTGTATTTCTCTACATCCTACGGATTTTTATGAACTAAATCATCTACATCCTTCCTATGCATATTCCCAGATTCTACAAATTTCCACAAATACCCCAAAGAAGATTTATCCGATACCAATATGATCTGTAAACTACTATAGATATTCCACCAAAATATTTTATCACAATAGATCTTGCATTACACTAAATTCTTCTAATATATATGGCTATTTCTTTAGATCTCATATTTGATTATTACTATCTTACTCTTAGTTCTTTATTTATGAAATAACTAAATTTTCAAATGAAAGAACAAGAAAATAGACACACCATGCAAACAATCGAACATAATATGTATGATAGGAAACCCAATTTTGGAGAAAACACCAGCTAGAAGGTGAGACCTATGCTCTGATATCTTTTCTTCAATTATGAAAATGAAAATACATAGAAATGGGCACTCACAATGGAATTTCCTATGACTATGTGGCATAAATGGTTGCTACAAAATCTTATTTCTATAGTTGTTATGATCTCAAATCCTGCTCCTAGATAATAGTCCCAACTATGTAACAAGTACAATAGAAATAAATGGAACCATTTCTCATCATAGTGGCCCAATATTTAACATACCTTGTTAGTCATCTAGGGCTCCATGAATTAGTGATCCATATTTATGAGTAGAACAAATTGAATAACAGGTCGAATACAATAACATAGAGATACAAATAACAACAACATATATCTAATGAAAAATAACTTCTATTGAATAAATAAAATATTTTGAAACTGTAAAACTGCAGAACTAAAAACAACTTGTTCGAATGGTGGTAGATATATCTGAGAAGAGATGTGGCTTCTATGTGAATCCATCTGAGAAGAATGATTACAATGATTCTCCAAAGGCCTTATTAACATTACTCATGAATTTCAAAATCCTAGACATCCAAAAATCTAACCCTAGGAGATGAAACGTCTAAAATTATATGGGCGTCGATGAGTAAGTTGATAACTCAACTTCCTAGGGTCATAAATTTTTCATATGACCTCCATTTTAGGAGCGTGATAGCCGGTTGGAAAGTTGTTTTCAAGAACTACACATTATGTCATAAAACTCTGACTTTGTCTACAGTTTGACTCTGGAAAGCCAAAAAAACACTATTTGGGGCCCCAGAATGGCCCTGGAAGTACAAAAAGATGTACTGACATGAAAACTTCCAAAATAATCTAGTTGGATTAGGTGGGAGACCACCAATATCCATATGGAATCTGTGTAGGGATTCAGATAGCCCTGAAAGTGTAGAACCGAAAATCACAAAAAAATACAGAAGAAGGTGTTGAACTAAAACTGTCAAAAGGAGCTAGCTGGAATAGGTGGGTGGCCACCAATATCCACCTGGATTAGTCCTCCCCCATTAGGAAGAAATGGTCTCCATTTCATTGAGTGCCCTAATCAGGTGAGGAAATGTCTATTGAATTTGGCCCTAGGTGAGCCATTTTCCTTGGTGGAGGAACTACCCTACCTTGAAAACCCAATAAATTTTGATCATCTGCTGGAGAGTGCCCTTGACCTATGTGTCCACTATATGATCATTAGATGCATGTTCCATGAAACAAAGGTTGATATCTATTAGTTTCAACTATTCTGCTATCTATGAGGTGTCTAATAATGGTGGAAAATATGCCAAAGGAGGTCCACATTGAACACTCGGTGCTAGACAAGGAAGGGGGGAGTGTTGAGATCAAAATCATTGTCTCCCACAACCTTGGTGATAGTGTAAATATGATAGAGAAGTGTGATAATATTCCAATGGGGCCTTGTAGGGAGTTATTTATACAAATGTAACCAGAGATTTCCTCCAACCTGAAACTTGTGTGGCACCCGGTGTTGATCATGTTACTTCTTGTACTTAGCATTGGATTTCTGCAAAATCTCATGGACCTGTTGGCGGATATGTTGAATCCGCTCAAAGAATATAGTGGATTTTTTGGCCTTATACTGAACATGGGAAGATTATGTATGTGTGTATGCAAGAGGTATTCAAACATCAATCAGATCCAATGGTTGGAATCCCAACCCCACCTGAAATGGGCTATGGTTTGTGGAGCTATGGAGAGCCTTATTGTGGCTATGTTGAAAATAAGGAACTCTCTCATCCCATTTACGTGTATTTTTAGAGTTATACATGTGCAAGATGTGCACAATCATTTGATTGATGACCTATATCTTTCCATCAATTTGAGGGTGGAAGGAAGTGTATTTAGTGAGCTTGGTGTCCAATAGTGACGAGAGACTCTATTGAGAGTTGGGTACCTTGCAAAGTGGTCCCTTGTATTTGTGAGCCTTTAAACACAAGTGGGAAATATTTTGTACTATGTACCATGTAAAGTATGTCTAATTTCACTTTGACTTAGGATATTTAAGTCAAAAGTGAAATTTGGTCATTTTAGCCTAAAATGACTAATAATTCACTTTGTGGGTGAATTGAGGGACATAAAGAGAAACTATGGAAACTTAAGTAAAGTGGGTTTTGAGTTGATATTATTTTGGATAGATCTCAACCATTGATTAGAGATGATATGGGATGATCTCATCCACCCATATTTTAGGTTTCCTCATGTTTCCTTAAGAGGGGAGAAAAGGGAAAGGAGAGGCTCATTCACTTGTATGTTCACCAAGAGAGTTTGCAGAAGGGAAAGAGGATCATAATGGAAGCATTGGGAGAGGAAATTTTGGGCCCCTCATTTCACGGAGGACTCATGAAGGCTTAGGGCCCAATTTATTTCTGGTCATTGTTATTTCTTGGAGGATGATGCACTTGAGGAGGAGAGTGCACCTATAGCAGGGAGGTCTTGTAGTGGTCAGATTTCTTTGAGGACAATTTCAATGGAGAGGAAACACACAAGAGCACATTATGGTTCAAAGTTTCCTCCATCAGTGCTTTAGGGAGAAAGGGAGCTTCATTTCATTAGATAGATACATATTTGAGGAGGGTGCACCATGCTTGGGCACATATTTCACTCTTGGACTTATGTTGCCACTTGAGACAAGTTGTTATTGTATCGGGTTCATTCTTTTCATGTACATTTTGTATTCCACCTTTTATTTTCCACATATATATACTTCCATTCCAAACTGGTTTTCCCTGGGGGGTTTTATCCAGGGTCATGTTGATAAAAAATACTTATGTTCAATTCATGCATGCTTAGAATTGTAAATCAACATTTAGAGTTGTAAATATATAGAGGTAGTGTTATTTGTTTTGAGTATATTTCATGTGATAAGATTGACATAATAAAACACTTGAAAGGGAACCTCAAACATACACTTAACCATCAAAAGTGTCAGAAGAAATTACTTGATTGTTTTATGTCCTAAAATAACAACAAAGATAGTTAGAGATATTGAAACTTAGATCCCAACAAGAGGTCAAAGAAAAATATATTGGGAAGACTCATAGTACCTCAAAACATCTACATGGTATCATAGCCAATGGTGGCTCAAACTTGCTGATTTTTTGAGCATTTTCAGGGAAGTTTTTGAGGGGTAAAAATCAGATCTTTTGGTTGTTTTTGGAAAGAAAGTTTACGGTCCAAAACAGTCAGGAAAAATCAGATTTGAAGGTGCCTCTTGGTTAGTGTTTGTTGGACAGTTTAGGGAAGATATTTGGACATCTTGTTGGCATAGTTTGTGGCCAGCTTGTGGGTAGATTTGTTGGATAGTTCAGGGATGATATTAGACACTTGTGGACAACCTCTTTTCACACCTGTGTGGATAGGAGTGATATTGTGTTTTAAAAACTCTTTTCACACCAATTTTCTAGGAGTGAGGTTGTGGTGTTACTACCTCTTTTCAAACTTGCGTTAACAGGAGTGAGGAAATACTCTTTTGTTGTTTTATCATCTGTGTGAGCTTTATTGGACAACCATGTCTGTGTCATAGATGCGGGTAGAGAATATGATAAATGGATCTAGAAATTGGTCCCCTTGGAAGACTAGGATCATTTTCATCTTAGAGGACCTCTAACTATGGGATATAGTTGAGGCTCTCGTTGTTGTTCCTCTTGTGACTGCTCCCGTCATGGTGGAAACATTTAGGAAGAAGAACAAGAAGGAGAAAATGAATATTTGTGATGGGGTGAGAGACCATGCCATTGAACATTTGACTGGTAAAGACTATGCATTTTAGATATGTGATTCTTTATGAAATATTTACCAGAGTTCTAACCAGAACCAAAAGATGGTTCTGTAGGACGATCTTGGGAGAATTAAGATGCTTTATTCTGATTCGGTTACATCATTCCTTGGTAGATTCACTGAGATTATATATGAGCTTGTAGTCGTCGGAGAGATAGTGGACCCATGTTTTATGGTGAGGACGACCTTAAACAACTTTTACAAACCATGGGGCCCATTAGTTCGAGGCATTGTTTCCCTAGAGGTTAAGACTACTTGGGAGATACTTTAGGATGATTTCATTTAGGAGGAGACGAGACTAACCTCAAAGTCCTTAGGAAAACAACGTATTATAGAGGGTTATGAGTACCTTTCTTTGTGGACTAAGAGAAATAAGAAGACTGGTAGAGGTGCTAGACAGGGTCCCAAGGGAGGGGTCAAACCACATCAAAGTGGAGGTGGGAATGAGAGAGACATGAGCATAGTGATATTCTTTTCTTGTGGAGAGATAGGTTACTATGTAGGACAATGTCCCAAGAGGAAGAAGAAGCAATAGGATGGTACTACAACGAAAACAAAGGAGGATGAGTCCACTACTTAGTTTGTGAGGGAGTGTGCAGTAATCATTTCCTTTTTAGTTGTTATAGCATCCAAAATCAGGTGGGAAGACAGAGTTGAGGAGGACCTATTGACTCATAGTAGTGATTCAGAAGGAGCTCATACTAAGTTTTCATGGACACCATCATCGGGGGTGACTGGTCCACCCGGGGCAACTTCAGTTTCAGAGTTGTCAAGATAGAGGTTTGGTGCAAGGGATTCAGAGAATCGAAGATTGATGAGGAGCAGAATTATGACACCACAGACACTTGAGCCTCACTTGGCTATGGATACAGACAGATCAAGTTTTGGATCCAGTTCAAGCGAAAGTCACTTGGTGAGAGGCCAAGTTAGTATATTGGTGAGATGTCAAGAACCAAATACTCTTAGTTAGATACAAAGAGGAGGAGACTCTTGGTGAGATACCAAGAGGGGGAGAATCTTGGTGAGATTCCAAGAGAGTGACTCTTGGTGATATGTCAAGAGTAGTGACCATTGGTGAGATGCCAGGGGGTAGAAATCCTTGGTGGTACAACAAGGTTGATATCTTTGGTTTGATACCAAGATCTAGTTAATCTTGGATAGGTGGATATGCACTTCCATGATAGATAGATCACACATATTGAGCAGATATAGGTCAGAGACTACTTTCATTGATCATGGTACAACCATATCCAAAGAGTATTTTCTAGTAGGCAACCATGTCCACTATAGGGATGATATTGGTGGTGAAGGACACTTTCCTCAGTAAGAGGGAGTGTTGAGATTTGTGTACATCAAAAATTGGTCCCCTTGTGTTTGTGATCCTCTAAACACAAGTGGGAAATATTTTGTACTATGTACCATGTACTTTATGTCTAATTTCACTTTGACTTGGGAGATTTAAGTCAAAACTGAAATTTGGTAATTTTAGCCTAAAATGACTATTAATTCACTTTGTAGGTGAATTGAGGGACATAAAGAGAAACTATGGAATCTTAAGTAAAGTGGGTTTTGAGTTGAGATTCTTTTGGAGAGATATCAACCATTGATTAGAGATCAGATGGGATGATCTCATCCACCCATATTTTAGGTTTCATCATGTTTCCTTAAGAGGGGTGCATAGGTCAAGGAGAGGCTCATTCACTTGTATGTTCACAAAGAGAGTTTGGAGGAGTGAAAGAAGATAATAATGGAAGCATTGGGAGAGGAAATATTGGGCACTTTCTTTCATGGAGGGCTCATGAAGGCTTAGGGACCAATTTATTTGTGGTTGTTTTTCTTTCTTGGAGGAGGGCGCACTTGAGGAGGATAGCGCACCTATAGCAAGGACGTATTGTAGTGGTCATATTTCTTTGAGGAAATTTTTAGTGGAGAGGAAGCAAAAAAGAGCACATTTTGGTGCAATGGTTTCTTCATCGGATCTTTAGTGAGCAAGGGTTATTCATTTTAGTGGATAGAGAAATATTTAAGGAGGGAGCACCATGCTTGGGTGCATCTTTCACTCTTGGACTTGTGTTTCATTTTAATACAAGATGCTATTGTATCAGGTTCATTTGTTTCATGTACTTGTTATATTCCACCTTCTATTCTCCACATATATACACTTCCATTCCAAACTGGTTTTCCCTGAGGGGGTTTTATCCAGGGTCATGTTGACCAAGAATACTTGTTTTCATTTCATGCATTCTTATAATTGTAAATCATCATTTATATTTGTAAATATATAGAGGATATGATGGTATGTGGTATCCCAAAATGGACCCACGGTCATTGGAAAATGAAACCTCATGAGAAATCAAAAAGAAGAAATAAAAAGGATGTTCTGTATTAATTTTTTTCTAAAGTTCTATTTAATATGATAAGAAAGAAAAATACTATGCAAATATCTTTTACTTTTTCAAATACAAATAAAAACAATGCAATAGAAAGAAAGAAACATAAATAGCGACAAACTAGGGTTTTTTCCATTTTCTTCTTCTTTATAACAAAGAAAAACTAAATAAAAGATGTTAAAAGATATATTTTTGTTTTGTTTTATGTTTGAAAAATCCATGAAAAGCACAAAAACAAGTTTTTAACTCAAATACAAACTCAAGTTTAAAAAATGACCATAACAGCAACCAAAAAACAAAGATCCTGAGAATAAGACTAGTGTTATAGTCATGCGATCCAAGGGATAAAAGGAATACAAAGATGGATAAAAAAACTTTTTTTCCAATCAAATTTAAGGCCTTACCAACCTCCTATAGGCCACAAAATTTTTGGAGACCAAACTCCCCAAAAAAAGACCCCCAAAGTAGTCAAAACATGGCTCAAAAAAAGATGAAAGACAATTAAAGAAGACATTTTTGGAGGTGTATGCGACTCTCTCCACTATAGTTCGCATATATAAGCTTATGTATGCACCCTAGATCTTTGTAGGGATCATGTATGAACTTTGTATGTGACTTGGCCTTCTATACGGTGTGTATGTATGCGCTTTGGGCTTCTATAGGTCACGTACATGACCCAACATTTACACATAAGACTTCAATGATACAACTTAATGATGTCATTAAATGTAATAAGACTTTAATTTGACATCATATCAATTCTGAAATATATGAAGCTCAAGGATAAATAGAATACAAAATACCCTTGCATTACTAGAGTGTAAACCTTGGAATTAGTACCATGTGTTTTGTTTATCTCTCTTTTATTCTTAATGTGATTAGAGTCATTACAACGCTAGCGATAGAATATCATTTAAAAATTAAAGAAAACAAATAACTAGATTCTTTTAATTTTCTACAACTATACAAACTTATATATATGTATATATATATGCGATACAAGATTTAGTTACTTTAATGTTGTATTTGGATCTGAATTTTAGATTAGATTTGGTTATGAGTATAGATATCTTCATGTTCGTCATAATAGATTCTAGTCTTGAGACATTAAATCTTCATGCATTGGACTAATTACTGCTATTTTTTATTTTTATCATTGACACTTGTTGTAATATTGCATAGTTAGTAAATTATGGTTCACTAGAAAATTATATTAATGTTGAGTATGGATAGTTAGAATACCTATTTTGTATCCTTGTTTATGTAAAAAAAATGTTTTTTCTACTTCATTTTATTTTCTCACCTTGTTTTGTATATAGAGGGACATTACATATGGTATTAGAGTCAGTTCAACTCTCCGACATTAGAAGGTTACACCTTCCACTATGTTAAATAAATGATTAAAATTATATCACTAATTAAATTTTGAAATTGTACATGCAAGTAATCATGGTTAGAGGATGTAGAAGAATTAGATGACGTGGTGCTAGAGGAAGAGTTGTGACACCTTCAATAATATCCAAGTGAAAGGGGTCTAACCCCCAGGGAGATGAGCATATTACTGAGCATGAGCAGGTTGTTGTGGGAGATGCGGTAGGTATGATGAGATCCTTCCATAGGATGTCAGAGGCATTGATTAATCACCTCAAATGAGATGATGAAAGAGCATATGTACCCAATGAATTTTTACATCGTGCTCCAAAGAGAACTCAAGAAGGTGAAGTTTCTCGAGTTCATGTGTTCCGTGGAAGGCTTACCCACCGAGTCATGGTTAGAGAATATGTGGATGTTATTCACAATTTGTGATTACACCTCCAATATGAAAGTATGCATGGAAGTATTTCAACTGAAGGGGAGTGCTCTTCTACTGTGGAATACACTCCTACCTCAACTAATCATGGTCATTGAAGACGTGTCATGAATTGTTTTCAAGGAATAGTTCCAAGAGAGGTACTTGTTTGAGGAATTCAATGAGCGTTGACTTAATGAGTTCAACGCCTTACAATAGGGTGGTCGTATGGTGCCAGACTATGAGGAAATATTCATGGAGCTACTTAGGTATGCTCCACATATGAGCACGCATAATTTAAAGGTAAAAAAGTTTGTGTTCGGAATTAACTTGAACATTTGTGAAAAGGTGAGGATTTTGATTCCTCATACGCTGCATGATGTAGTTCAAAAGACCCTCATAGCTGAGAAAGAGTTGAACAACGAGGGTCAGGGAAGGATACCTTCTAGAAAGACTATAAAAATGTCATCAGGAGCGCAACAATATTATACCCTAGCTAGACAAACTTCAGTGAATCAAGATATGCCTAGAGGACCTATGTTAACGATACCATGGAGACAAACTCCTCATAAGAGAACTCCTTACATAGGACCACAACAATGGTAGTAGTGGCATCCATAGAAGAAGCAATAGTTTAGGCATGTTCAATAGAATAGATCAAGATCACAGACTATTGGGACAACAACTTCTACCTTGAGGACTAGGAGTATTGGACTGAAGAATGGATGTTGGACATGTGGAGAGCCACATTACCAACAAGAATTTCTGATTGAGAAGGCTAGAGTGGAAATATAATTAGGACCCACTACAGTTAGATATTTGGGAAAGGCCCATAGGATACATGTAGCAGTTAACAACTACCAGGCCGAGCACTAGTCCATTGTGCTCGAGACATCAGGTACAATTGTCGACCAAACTTTTAGTATTTTGATATATCTAGGTGCTACAAAGAGTTTTATCTTTAGTGCAACGCTAAACATAATTAAGTTAAAGGAATTTGAGCAAGACAAGTTCTGATATGTAGAATGGCATCAAGTGCCAAACAAAAGGTTGGAGGAAAGGTTATAGATTGTATCATTAACTTGGGAGATTTTGTAACAAAGGCCAACCTATATGTCATGATCTTAGGATATTATGGCATAGTGATTGGTATGGATTGGTTGGAATTGCATGATGTGATACTTAACTATAATATGAAATGGTCGAGATTGAAAAATTATTTGGGACATAGTAGAGATATTGTAGGAAGGAACCTGGGTGTGTCCTTGAGATTTATTTCTTCCCTACAACTACATAAGAGTATGCACAAGGGGTGCAAGATTTATGCAATCTTTTCTCTATATGAAAAGGGAAAGGTAGAAGGATTAAAAAACATTCCTCTAGTGCAAGAGTTTGCAGGCGTGTTTCAAGAAGAGTTACCAAGTTTTCCACTCAAAAGAGAGTTCGAGTTTACAATAAAATTGAATCCTGGAACTAAACCGATAGAAAGAACACCATACCATATGTCAACGCGTGAATAATAGGAGTTGGAAATGAAATTGAAGGAATTGATGGAATTGGGACTTATACGTCCAAGTGTGTCACGTTGGGGTGTGCTAGTTATTTTCATGAGAAAGGAGGATGGATCATGGAGACTTTGTATTGAATAACGTCAATTAAACAAAGTGAAGATCAAGAACCAGTTTCCGTTATCCAAAATAGATGATTTATTTGACCATATGAAGGGGTCAATGTTGTTTTTGAATATTTCTTTGATTTAGGGATATCACCAATTACAAATTAAAGAAGAATATATCCCTAAGACTAGAAGTGATTGAAGAAATGGAAGAATATATGCAATCGATAAGACATAGGATTAAATAAGCGCAGGATCGATATAAGAGTTATGTTGATGCACATCACCTTGAATGCAGTTATGAAGTTGGCGACAGAGTTTTCTTGTGGGTAAAACTGCAAAATATTTTGATCAAGTTTGGATAGTGTGCTAAAGTCTCTCCTAGGTTTGTGGGACCTTTCAAAGTTGTGGAAAAGAAAGGACCCATGGCTTATAGACTAACCTTTCCTGATTATTTGAGGTGTATGCATGGTGTATTTCATGTATCTATTTTGAGACAGTATATTAGTGATCCTTCACATGTTATTGACATGATTTCTTTGCAGGTGTTGGATGAGGGTGCTCTTATGGTGGAGGACATCCACATTCCAGAGCATGGAATTCGACAACTATGACATTGAATAGTCAATCAGGTCAAGGTCTAGTGGGAAAAATATACTCCACACTCGGCTACCTCGGAGGATGCATATGAGATGCGTTAACAATTTCCTTACTTGTTTGATAGATTATAAATATATATCTAAGATACATTTATTTACTTTCATTTATATACTGTACAAACTTCAGGAAATTTTTTAAAACAAGAGGGGGTGTATGTAACATCCTACTCTACTGAGAACACTTTTATTAACCTATTCTTTGAGGACACTTGCATGCAGGTGATCCAATTATGGTACATTGTGATTTCATTTAGATTATGGATTATACATGATGATGATGATGCGTTGTGACTTATTGTTATTTGATGTATATGTATTGGAATATGCTATTGACAAGTTTACCTGAGTGTGTAGGACACATTATAGGTTTTGGATGCTGAAGGAATCAATGGACTTCCTTGGACTCCAGATTGAGTCAAGGAGTGAATTGTGTTTTGATTGAGCATTTCATTTTACGCACTTGTGACATATGATTGAGTACATTATGATTTATTGTTATAGATTATTGAAACACTTTTTATCAGTGGATGCAAACTTGATGATGCTTGCTAATCCGACTCATATGAGTAAAGAGGCCATGCACATAAACCAAACATTGAGGGAGGGGTCTGGCATCATCCCTTTTATAGCCTACTAGCACTCTCGCTGTGGCTAGATGGAAGGTTAAATATTACCTAGTTTGAGAGGTCTACGATGTCGTGAGGGAGGACTGAGACAATCATTCATGAAGATTCTGAGGGGCACGCAATGGTGCTAAGTCTTTATTCCTTATAATCTCTTACTCTCTCACAAGGTCGACTGAGTGGAGTGTTGACTCCAAGGGTAAAAAAAAAATACAAAATCTATTCAAAGGAGAGTGGCACTATTGGAGCACGGAGGTGTGTCTTGAAGGACACGTCGCATAATTAAAAACCTGAGTCAATAAATCTAGGGTCCCTAGAAAACATTAAAATGATTATACTATGTTGGATTTAAATAATTAGTTAAACCATGAATTTATTAATTAAATCCCAATAAGAGACTAAGCCTAATTCCAATACTAAACCTAAGTATACATTAAATTAAGGGAATAATTGAATTATGACATAAGTTAAAAGATTGGAGAATATAATCGAACTCTAGGGAAAAGGGGGAATAAAATTTAAAGGTTGGATAAAATGCACATGTGTGCATGAAATTAACAAATTGGATTTTTAAAATAGAAATAAATAAAATATGAGAGAATAGGTGTACACATGGAATACTATATAGAGTCAAGCTACCACTAGTCTAACTAGAAGAAGATTCCTAGTTAGGATACACTCATTAAATGAGAATTTTGGGAACAAAGGGATAACTAAGAGAGAAAATAGAAACACATTGGGAATTCTAAGGGAAATAGGATTTTTGAATAAAATAAAAATGGTAATTACTTGTGCAAATCAGGGAGAGTGTAACAAATGTGTGCATGAATAATCATAATTAATTTAATCTAAACAATTAATTATTTGTGCATGTGGACATGTGTCATTGGGGAGTTTTCTATAAAATAATGGTGAAGAAGGAAAAATGATCTCAATTATTATTGGTAAGATTATGCTGCCAAAATTATTGTGGATTGTGTTTTACTTGTGAGAGTTGGGATACCAAGCTTGAAGAAGCAATGGAAGATTGCGATTGCATTCTAGTTTTTGTGTGTGGTCCATTTGAGTCTAGGGGGGCTAAGGGGGAAGAAGAGTACCTCTTACATTGACTGGGAGGCATGGTGAAGTCCTTTGATTAATAGACGGAACCAAGGGGGACTTGGGAAAGTTTTCGATTGAAGCACATTTTTAAGTTATGGTATATTAATGTTAAAGTGTTAAAGTATTGTTATATTATGATTGTTATTTTGAAATATTGGTTATAATTCAGATTGGATAATTTATTAAGAAGAAACTTTGGGAATTGTACATTGTATTTAACATCTACGCGGTGTTGTTGAAAGATTGTTGCATTATTCTTAATAGTTTAATAATCGATTTTTTATTTAAATTTAACGTAAGTGTCATATTTGGTTCTAAACTCTTATAAAATGATATGGACTAATTTATGCATTTTAAGTTCTTCATTGATTGTTTATAAATTTATTGACTGATATTAACTTCTCGGACTTCTGGGTCGTATTTAATTAAATTTGTTTTCTAGTGCTTGCATATTTAGATTTAAAAAAATAATAATAATAGAAGATGAATAAATTACTGATGTTTCAGATAACCTCCAAATTATAATGCTTTACATAAATTCCTTTATCTAAAGCTATAATCCATCCACTAGGCCTCTGTATATAGGTTAATATGTTGGTAGAAGTAATATCAGTCTAGTCTATAGTTGGTGTTGTATATCCACGATTTCGTGGTATATTCTATAATCTATTAGTCGCTTAATAGTATTCGGTAAATATTGACCTGGCGGGTGTTTCCATCATCATCCGATACATGGGTTCAAATTAAAATGTATCGAAGGAAATCGTTCGACCTTCTTCCACGAACGAAACTCTCCTATAAATTTCAGCTCCTGTGCGATTTTACGGCTCCAGATTCTAAAATGTATACAGTTCCAAATCTTCTAAATTTCAGTCCCTAAACCGAGAATCCATAATTTCAAACGCACGATCTTGTAGGAAACCTTACCTCTATCGAGTGAATACTTTTCCAGATCCATTACTTTGTTAAGAGTCCTCCTTTGATCCAAACCAATTTTTGTGAGTATTCTATGAAATTGTGTAAATATTTCTGTGTTACCTTGGCATATTGTTCAGATCTTGAAATCGGGAATCCCATTTATGTGTACTCCTTTCTGTAGAAAGGGTCGCTTTTTGTCCTTGTGATATCCTAGAAGGAGCATCCTTATTCTCACTCAGCAACCCGTAGATGAGTTCCAGTCATCCGTAAATTGATGGAGTTTATGAGACAGATGTGTGTTTAATCAGGCTCAGTGATAGAGAGTTTGAGCGATCATTAGAGCTCTAACAGTCTCTTTAAGATTCAATTATATATTTAGTAAATAAAACAATAATTCAGGTCTTCGTTTTGTTACAAGTTTTTAAACATTACTTCACATGTCACTTTAGATAAGTCTTTAATTCTCATTTCCACGTCATACGCATAGTGATACGTAGTATTGATGTTGATATATCAAAATAATTATATAGTAAGCACCGTGACTGGATAGCCTAGAGTCTTTATGTTGATGCCTTGGGTAGTGCAAGGTTCTCTTGGTTGATAGAGTAGAATTCTCTAAAGATAATTTATTAATATCTTCTTAACCCTTGTTAATAAACTACTTAGTGATTATATATGAGGTCTTCTTGATAAATGTTAATGATTTATATTATGATTGAGATAATGAATTATAAATTGTTCAAGTTAGATATATATTCGATTGAATGAAGGAATCCAATATATAATATATTTAATATTGATAATTGAATGCAACCAATGTTTAAAATAGTATAATAGAAACAAAAAGATTCAATGATACAACTCAATGATGTTATTAAATGTAATAAGACTTCAATTTGACATGATAGCAATTGTGTAATATGTAAAATTCAAGGATAAATAGAATACAAAATACCCTTGTATTACTAGAGTGTAAATCTTGGAATTAGTATTGAGTGTTCTGTTTTTCTCTCTTTTATTCTTAGTGTGATTAGGGTCGTTACAACGTTAGAGATAGACTACGGATAATTTTAAGAATGGAAATTTGTATTAAAATGTAGAAATCTTAGCTAATATTATTAATCCTTAATATGGAAAATGTAAAATGTTTCACGATAGTTTTTTAAAAATATTCAAATTTGTAAGGATTTTATATAGTTTCTATAAAATTTTGACGTTTTTTAAGAAAAAATTGAAATTGGCTAATCTTTTTTTGGGAAAAACCATGGAAATTTAGCTCCTAAAATCTTATATATATATATATATATATATATATATATATATATGCGATACATGATTTATTTACTTTATTGTTGGATTTGGTCTTGAATTTTAGACTAGATTTGGTTAGATTTGGTTATGAGTATAGATATCTTCATGTTCATCAGAAGTATTGATTTTCATTGCTTTCGGAAGCACCTTCATTTTTTTATTTTTCTTGGTTGTGAATCCTTCTACATTAATTATTATTCTTGATTTTGTATCTTTGTACATTAAGCAAAGAAGTGGGGAAATAATGGAGGATACAAGTGAAAGTGACGAGACAATGCAGAGTACAAGTGAAAGTGAAGAGGCAATGGAGCATTCAAGTGGGCAGGAGATGGATTATTTTGAAAATGAGCAGATAAGGCAGAAACTGTGTGAATCGGGAGTTATAGGGAGTGTTCTTAATGATTTCATGCATAGTTCATGTTATAGGGTGCGTGATGAACTATGACTCTCTCAAGTGCATAGTTCATCACGAAAATAAATAAATGAAGAGCAAACCAGTATGATACCAATGATCCAAATTTATGAGCGAAACTAACTAACTAATAGACTGAATACGATAACACAGATATACAGAGAACAAAAACAAATATCCAGTGAACAATAACTTCTCTTGAATAAATGAAATAGGCTGAAACTGTAAAACTGCAGAAATGAAAACAACTTTCTCAAATGGTGGTGGCTATTTCTAAGAAGAGTTGTGGCTGCTACACACATTCTTCTAAGCATAATGATTACAATTAGGTCCTAGAGGAATTTTTAACATTATTCATGAATTCCAAATCCATATACATCCAAAAACCTAACCCTAGGAGGTGAAACGCCAAAAGTTATGTGGCCTCTGCTGGGTAAGTTGGTACCTAAACTTCCCGAGGTCGTAAATTTTGCATATGAACTCTGTTTTAGGTGTGTGATAGCCCGTTGGAAATGTCATTTCGAGAAATACACATTATTCCATGAAAATTTGACTATTTATACAATTTGACTATAGCAAGACAAAAAAAAAACAATATTTAGGGTCCCAAAACGACCCTGGAAGTACAAAAATATGTGGTGACATGAAAAATTCCAAAATAATCCAGTTGGATTAGCTGGGTGGCCACCAATACCATCCTAGAAGATGTGTAGGGCTTCAGACAACCCTAGAAGTGTAGAACCCACAATTACAAATAAGTACAAAAGAAAATGCTGAACTAAAACCTATCAAGAGGAGTGATTTTGAATAGGTGGGTGGCCACCAATATCCACCAAGATCACAAGGGGCGTGCATACACAATTTTATTTAAAGGAAGTCATGTACATAAAGAAAAATGGGGTTTTTAAAGTTTTTTTGGAGAGGAAAAGTAGGATTTTGGTCCTGCAAGCAGGAAAAGGGATGTAAGTAATGCCAATGAGTCATCATAAGCATATTTGGTGTCAAATGAGTCATTCAGTTGATCAACACAATTTTTATTTTTCTAAGCTTGTAGGCCCTTGTCGCCTATATGGATCAATACTTGGTGTGAGAACATTGTATTCTATGTAGGTAACTTAATTTTTAAAGAACAATATTATTTATGAGGTTTGAATTGTGAGGTGTAGTTTGTATAGATCTATATTGAAGGTATAAATTACACGCAATAGTGAATGCAACATACTAAAGAAAAATTCCCACTTGAACACCCTTAGAGAGTACCATGGATCTTTAAACCATCTTACACCCTTTTCCAGGTAAAAATAAATAAATAAAAAGTTGTATCTTTAAGTCTGCTTGCTAATATAAAGGTTTATACTAGACCCAAAATGTGAAAGACTCCACTAATCCCATTTACTCTACCATTTGGGGAATCTGATCAACAATTCAGGTGGTAAATTGAATTATGAATTAATGAGTCACTATTATTCATTCTTAAGGAAAGTAATTTTTTCCATAGAAAAAGTTTACTAACCAACGATTTATCTTAATACAAATATCCTAACTTCTACTGGATGGTTTTTAGTACATGTTTTTGTCCATAAACGTTCGATGATACCAAATCTATCAAACACGGTATGATATGGATTCTATCCTTTCTCTCGAACACAAACCACTCCTAATCATTCATATAAGTTATGAAATTCATAGATCTCAATCTATGAGAAAATGCTCCATCTTGAGCTTCCATATCTAAAATTTAATCCCATTAAACTTCTCCATTTCTAATATGGACATGTTTGCAATTTCTCTACGGCAATATTTCCTTCTGCACAAGTTCTCACTCAAATAAATGTTAGATTAAAAATTATTATCCCTAATACATTGGATATTAGTTGATCAAATTGCAATACCAAATGAAAGAAATCATATTTGCACAATACTCTTCCTACTCTTCCTAAATTAATCCACGAGAAAAGAATTTGCACTAAATAAAAAACCAAAACAATAACAAAGACATAAATCCCCTATCTCAACACATAAAACACCTCAAACTAAAAGACACAACATGTATGCAAATTAAATGAAAAACGCAAGTCAGGCCTCTTTTCAATCATGCAAGGTTTAAAAAACAAATATTCAATAACGCCATTGTAAACTAATATCAATCTCCAAAAGGACCATGAGTATAAATATATCCTAAGTCGGGATTTAATCAGTACAAATATAGTAATTAAGAAGAATTAGAATATATCAGAAATTTAATTTTGATCCTCTTTAAAAGACTTAGAAATTTAATTTTAAATTGTTTAAAAAATGTTTTAATTATAAGATTTAATTATTTTAAAATTTTGTTCCGATAGATTTTATGAAAAAGCATATCATCATTCTTAAATAATTGCAAATATTCACCTCAATACAATACATTACAAGTCACAAGCACACTTCTAATTTTAGGAAGTCACTATCATAATTCATCATTCACGTTTAGATGTGAAAATGTTTTAGTGACCATAATTTTTTTTTCTGAATTTGAGTTTTTTCATAAATATATATTTATATAAATTTGATATTGAAATTTTTAAATTTAATGATATAAATGTGATATTGAAAAAATTAATTTAATTTTTTTTGAGAGATACATAATTCATCATCGACGTTTAGATGTGAAAATGTTTTAGTAACCATAATTTTTTTTTTTTCAGAATTTGAGTTTTTTCATAAATATATATTTATATAAATTTGATATTGAAATTTTTAAATTTAATGATATAAATGTGATATTGAAAAAATTTAATTTAATTTTTTGAAAAATACATATCCCTATAACATTGTTATTGGAATATTTTATTTATATATAAAAAAGGTTATTAATATATATTTTTAACTGGGCGTGAATTCCATAAAGCAACTATACATCTCCATTAAAATATAATATATATATATATATATATATATATATATATATTAAACATATAATTATTGTATTTAATTTATTACACAAAATAGAACTATTCCTATAAATTCCATAATGTGTTACTCAACATAATAAAGCTTGAAGTAAAGGTTTTGATTTCTTTCGGAAGTGCCTTCATTTTTCTTTGTTGCGAATCCTTCTGCATTAATTATTATTCTTGATTTCGGATCTTTCTACATTAAGCTGAGAAGTGGGGAGATAATGGAGGATACAAGTGACGGTGAAAGTGAAAGTGACGAGACAATGCAGAGTACAAGTGAAAGTGAAGAGACAATGGAGAATTCAAGTGAGTAGGAGGTGGTTGATTTTTAAAATGAGTAGATAAGGCAGAAGATGCATGAATTGGGAGTTATAGGATGTGTTCTCGCATCACATGCATGATGTTGCAGGCAGTATACACCGATAAAATAATTACTTTGGGTGATGAACTATGCCTTTTTCAAGTGCAAATGGAACCAAACATTTATTGCTATGGTGATCCTAATCTATTGATACATTGATTGGTTGAAGTATCAATTTTTCTAATTAGGATGTCGATAAGGCATCCTTCCAACTTGATCTTTACTTCTCATACTTTTTGTTTTTTTTTTCTTGATTAAACTTTGGAATGTTGGAGTTATTTCACACACAACTATGATTTTTTTTTCCTAATGTTTTTCCTTGTTTATTAGTCATTATTATTCATTATCCAGTCTCCTATATTTTAGGAATAATATTCCTCTAGGGATAATATTGTCTTCAGTTTTCACTTCAATTTGACTAGTTGAGTGGAGTCTAGATGTTGCATTGGTTTTATCACCATGCAACATTGGGATCATCACCAACGAATGCGCATTAGCCTTGGTATCATTACCATACTGACTCAGTACCCATGATTCCCTAATCTCCTCCTCACTTCACTCTGTTTTAGTCAGTTCACTGAATACTTGTAGACTAGTTAATTCATCTAAGTGGAAATTCACTCCCATAACTGCTTCAGATACTAGATTAGGTGGAAATTTACTCCCGTAACTTTTGGTGTGTGTCCAAATCACTCTATACCACCACTATGGCACATTGGATTCTCCTCTAGTTCTCATTGGTTGATTTATACAGAGTATATCATGTGTAAATTATTCATTATTCATTACAGTTAATGATCATTCTTCCATTCTTTCTCTATTGCTTCTTATTTCTCAATTTCTCTCTGCAAATGTGTGTGGTATTTTCTAGCTAGATATATTCTGTGCAGGTTCAACAAATTCACATGGTATCAGAGTCAACAAACTGCTAAGAAAAAACTACACCAAAATTTTGCAGGTACAAAAGATTGAATACAACGGAAAAATGGAATTCCCAAAAGAATTCATTCTTACACCTTACAATTACTTTGAATGGAAGGAGAGAATAATAATGCATCTCTGAACCAGATGATTTTACAGGTTAACCTTGAATACATACATAGAACCGACATCAGCCATAGAAAAATCAAAGTATCTAAATCGAATGGATGAAGCATTTAGAACAATTTACAGTCTCATCTCTCTCGATCTCCTTTTTCACATATCTTCCTATAAAACCCCCAATGAAGCCTGGACCACCCTGGAAGAGATCTTTGGAAAATAGGATGAGATAAGGGGAAACATGCTCGAGGCGTAATTGGTCACATTGGATTCAAAAATCTTCGACAATCTCCAAGATTTCTTTACAAAATTCAAGGATTTATTGTCGCAACTCAAAGTTTGTGTGGTTGATAAATCTGAAGAGAAAAAAATGGTTCTCACCATTCTCTCCAAACTTGGTCATGAATTATTTGTGTTTGTATCTACATTCCATTAAGTCAAATTTGTCTTTGGAGTCACCTAGAAGATGCCTTCTCTTGAGGAATTTATCGAATCCCTGACACAAGAGAAAACCAAGGTCATCAACATGGGAAAAATCAAAGGCCCAAAGGAGCATGCACTTACTATGCAAGATGGCAGTCGTTAATATCATAAATATAAATATAAATACAAAAGGAAAGATCATGCAAATCCAAATAAGGAAGGGTACTCAAAACCCTTTATCGATGTCTCTGGATCCAAAGGTGGAAAGGGAAGAAAATGGGAGAAATGCACATATTGCCAGAAAGGATTCCATCCAGAATCCACATGCATGAAAAATTAAATAGATCTAATGAATCAAATACTTCAACAAAATAACCTTGGAGATCGCATCCCCGAGGGTGCCAATAAGAAGAAGTGAGAAGATTAGAATCCCAAGAAATGAAATTATAGCCATGCCTTGATTTCCATCAACTCCTCTCCTGATGCTTGGATTGTAGATTCAGGAGCATCACATCACATGGATGCCATAAAAGCAGTCTATTCTTTGTTATATGCATGAAAAGTTCCTTCTATTCTGATTGTGGACAACTCTATAGTCTAAGTCACCAGAAAAGGAAGGATTGAACTCACAAACGAAAGCTTGGAGAATGTGTTTCATGTTCCCAAACTTTTCGTCAAAATTATCTTTGTGTATCAGATGAAGAATTCCTTCACGGAAAAGAAATTCATATTCACACCAAATGCAGTGGAAAACTATGACATGCAAACCAATTCCATGGTTTCTTCAGTGAGGTAAATCATCAATCTAGATTGTATACATTTTCTGAATTTATCGAACTAGATTCTATTTCACTGCTTACCCATGCTGATGAAAGCAGTAGGATATGGAACAAAAGGTTCAGACATTTGAATTTTAGATATATGCAACAACTTACAATGAAAATATTGGTTGATGGTCTACCAGACACCCATTTCTCCAAAGGAATTTGTGATGGATGTGTTCTTGGAAAACACCCTCAAGAGAAATTCGACAAAGGAAAGACTCAGAGAGATTCTTCTCCTTTAGATATGATCCATAGTGACCTCATGGGTAGTTTTTTTCATCCATCCATCAAAAAAGTGAGGTTTGTTCTCAATTTTGTTGATTATTTCTCACGTTTCACATGCATTTACTTTCTTAGGAAAAAATCGGAGGTCTTTCAACACCTCAAAGATTTCAAGGCCCTGGTTGAGACACAGTTAGGAAAAAAAATCAAAGTCCTCCGAACTGATAATGGGGGAGAGTTGTCAATCATGAGATACAAAATATTTTTCATGAGGCAGGGATTCATTTGCACCACACAATTCCCTATACTCCGTAGCAAAACGAAGTTGTTGAGAAAAAAAATATATCTCTAAAAGAGATGGCATCTTGCATGCTACATGCAAAGTCACTACCACAGAGACTATGGGCCAAAGAACTAAATTGTACAACCTACATACAAAAAAGATCTCCCCATATATTTTTCAAGGATAAGACCCCCTACGAGGCTTGGAGCGGCCTCAAACCATAAGTGACCCACTTTCATATTTTTAGTTCACGTGCATGGGTCCAGATTCCCTTTGAAAAGAGGAAGGCACTTGATCCATAGAGAACATAGTGTATCTTTGTTGGATACCCCAATGATGTGAAGGGATAAAGACTTATTCATCTTTCCTCATACTGGATCATCATTGAGCTAAGTGTCAAATTCAAGGAAATTATCTTGCATGTACGTCAACCACTGCATGTAGACACCTTCATTCTTCCACCTGTCCGAGATGATGAGCATGCACATGCTGGCTCTTCTTCAGATGAGAGTTATTATTTATAGGACTCAGATGATCTAGATATGGAGTCTATATAGTCAGATACAGATTCAAAGCATCCATATGCAGATGCAGAGCCAGAGAAGAGGCCCAAGTGGGCACAAACTACTCTTCAAGACGCAGGGGATATTGTTGGTGATCCAGTCGATACTAGGAGGAATTGATTTGATTTTGAGAAGATTCGTATTGCACTGACTGCCACTGAACCATTTTTTCCAGGAATATTTTCTTGGTCCAGTATTCAGATCCACAGTCTTATGGCGAGGCTACTATAAATCCCTTTTGGGAATCCACCATGTAGGAGGAGTACACCTCCCTCCTAATTGGGATCTAGTTCCCCTTCCTTCTTGAAGGAAACTAGTCATATGCAGATTGGTCTATAAGACCAAGAGCGCAACAGATGGATAGATTAGCAGATACAAAGACAAGCTTGTTTCCAAAGTATTTCAGTGGGTGCATGTCATTGACTATGATGAGACATTTGCTCTAGTAGCAAAGATGGATTCCATACGTTTGGCCCTTGCCATTGCAGAGGACAAGGGATGGGAAGTCAATTTGATGGACGTGAAGAAATCATTTCTTCACAGTGATCTCTCCGAGGAGATCTATATGGAGCATCCCCAGGGATTTATGCAGGATTCATCTTTGATCTGTTGACTGAAGAATTCTCTTTATGGCCTCAAGAAGGCTCTAAGGGTATGGTATGTCAATATGGACTCCTACCTATTGTCATAGCAGTTTGTATGTTGTAAATCAGGCCCGAATGTATACATGCTCAAGACCATTGATTCACTTTTACTCTTAGTTTTGTGTGTTGATGATTTGTTGATCACCGGTTTCTTGACTTCAGCTATTGTTGCAGTCAATAGGATTCTACATGACAATTTTTTATGAAGGACATGGGTCCACTATACTTATTTCTTGGACTCTATATCAATCAAGATGCATCAGGCATCAAACTGTCTCAGGCCAAGTATGCACGAGATCTCCTTCAGAGTTTGACTGCAAGTCTTCTCCGACTCCTTTCCTATCATAAGTCAAACTTGAGAATAGTGGGGACACTCCACTGGTTGAAAACACACTATATAGACAACTAGTGGGGAGCTTGTTGTATCTCACACACTCTAGACCAGACCTCTCCTATGCAGTTGGCGCAGTTTCTAGGTTCATGCAAGAGCCGCATGAGCTACATTGGAAGGTTGTAAATCATATCCTTAGATACATACAGAGCACCATCACCTTTGGAATTCATTATGCAACAGACTGTACATTGGATTTCATTGGGTTCACTGATTCTGTCTAGGTTGGTGATAACACTGATCCCAAGTCCACATATGGTTTCTCAGTTAGTCTTTGTTTTGGGCCTATATGTTGGTCAAGAAAGAAGAAAGCTTCCATTTCTCTATATTCAGCCGAGACAGAGTACGGAGGGGTAGTTAACATAACCATTTAGACTATGTGGCTAGAACATTTTCTCACTGAGTTGGGAATTAAGTTTCATCGATTGATTGTCATTTGGTGTGACAACCAGAGCACTTTGAAGTTTTGCAGAGATCCAGTTTAGAGGCAACAGATGAAGCACATCGAGATTCACATGGAATACATCCAGGACTTAGTAGACGAGGGGATCATCGACCTACAGTTCTATCCTTCAGCAGAATAGATGGAAGACATCTTCACCAAGACCTTCACTGAGCAGAAGTTCCATTCTCTACAAAGTCATCATGGAGTGAAGAACACAGTTGCCTAACAACTATAGTTATTTTTTTTACATATATTGTACCTTGAGGGGGGGTTTTCCCTATTTCCTCACTTTATTTCATTGTATCTTTTCTATTTTGGTACTTAACATGGCCTCGTTGTCGGGACCCATTTTTTATTTTCACCATAGTGATGTTTAGGGGGGGGTGTTGGAGTTACTTCACACACACCTAGGATTTCTTTCTCCCAAGGTTTTTCCTTATTTATTAGTCATTATTAGTGATTATCTAGTCTCTTATAGTTTAGGAAGAATATTCCTCTAGGGAGAATATTATCTTCAGTTTTCACTTCAATTTGACTAGTTGAGTGGTGTCTAGATGTTTCGTTGGTTTTGTCACCATGCAACCTTGGGATCATCGCAAGATAATGCGCATTATCCTTGGTATGATCACCATAATGGAGAATTACCCATGATTCCCTGATATCCTCTTCACTTCACTCTGTTTCAGTCAATTAACTGAAGATTGGTAGGCTAGTTAACTCAGCTAGGTGGTAGTTCACTCTCGTAACTTCCTGAGAGACTAGACTAGGTGGCAGTTTACTCCAATAACTGTTGGTATGTGTCTAGATCACTCTAGACCACCACTATGGCTCATTGGATTATGCTTTAGTGTGCATTGGTTGAGTTATATAGAGTATATAATTTGTAAATTATTCATTATTCATTACGGTTAATGAGAATTCTTCCATTCTTTCTCTCTTGCTTCCTCTTTCTCAATTTCTCTCTGCAAATGTGTGTGGTATTTTCCATCTAGATATATTCTGTGTAGGTTCAACACATTTACATGGAATTGATTCTTCTTCATACCCCTAACTTGTTTCTACTTTTACATTTGAAGATATTTTTACATCAAATGGATTTTCATCCTTTGGAGTTGTAAGTTTGATTGGGTCTATATTAATTCATTTATCCACAATTATGATTTTTACACCTAAATACTTCTCTAGCTCCATAGGTTCGGTTATTTTATCTTTATTAACCAATGATTCCTTGTTGATAAGTTTCTATAACTTGTTCTATAGTGTCTTCGTATTACTGTTTAACTTCTTAATTTATGTGATAAACTTTTATTATGAACCTTTAGGCATGATTTTTCTTCCTTATCTAATTTTTCGACTTTATTCTTTTATTTTTTCTCATATTCTTTCTCTTTCAAATTTTTGATTTGTTCCAATAATCTTTGATTAAGGATTTTTAAATGAGAATTTTCTTCGTTCTTTTTCTGAAATTTTTTCACCTAGATATTGATTTTCTTCTTCCAACTTTTGAATGTAATGGTTTGTATCATTTGACTTCTTGATCCGTGGAAGTAGTTTTTGGTTGTGATATTTTAATTTAGAAATTCATTCATTTTTATTTGTGATAACTTCATCAAATTCTTCTTGCACCCTTGAAATTGAATTTTTCGTTTTCTTCAAGGATCTTCTTCGAGATATCTTTAAATACTTTTGATGAATGTATTATAATTTTTCACATAATAGTAGTGTATTGAAGTGTCATCGTCTTCTTCTTATAGGGAAACATCCCAAACTTTTTTTCCATGTTTAAGGTGAAGGTACCTATATTTTTAAACTAGGGTAACCCGAGAATGATGTTGATTTCTTGTTTCTACATAGTTGTAACATTGAATTGAGATATATATACACATGAGAAAAATAAATTACTTTTCAATTACATTCGACTATGGAATTAATAATTTATTTTACAAATTAATTTTAATATAATTCTCATCCTCGATCATGTTGATGTTGATGTTAACTAATATTACGTTTTCTGCGAGACCCTCGATGTGAAAAACTTCACTAATCCCCTTTTTTCTTCCATTAGGGGAATTTGATGAAGATCCTACCATGGCCAAATATGCTAAGAGGAGAGTCATAACCAAGGTATACCATCCCAACATCATATTTCTCATATGTTGAAAACCAATGTCGATGGGAAGTCATATCAATGGAAGATCCAAATTCTATCATCCATGCAATATATCTTACACAGGTTTACATTATTGCAACAAAGACATATCGACCATCGTCTTGATAAAAAAAATTAGACTTGTCATCGAAATCATTATTTGTCTTCTTATTCTTCTTCTTCTCTTCCTTGCAATCCCTTCTAAAATGCCCAACCTTTACATAGTTCCAAGATTTTGACTTTTGATTTTGTTGAAGGATCATATTCAAGATATTTTTAAAGTCTTTTGATGAAGGTATTATCGATTTTCACCTCATAGTAGTATCTTAAAGTTTCACCATCTTCTTCTTATAGGGAAACATGACAAAATTTTTATCCATGTTTAAGATGAAGGTACCTATATTTTTAAACCAGAGTAACTCGAGAATGAAGTTGGTTTCTTATTTATGAATAGTTGTAACATTGAATTGAAATATATATTCATATTCATCAATTGTGACTTGTAACTCTTTACTTTAATATAGTTTCATGCGAAAAATATATTACTTTTCAATTGTATTCCACTATAAAATTAATAATTTATTTTCCAAATTAATTTTAATATAATTCTCATACTAGATCATACTAATGGTAATGTTAAATTAATGATGATGTTAAATTATTTTCCATGAATACTTCCATTTAATATAAATAACCCAAAACATGAAATGTGACAACCTTCAGAAAAAATTCCTTTCGTCATTTGAATAGAATCCATTTGGATTTCATCGATATTTCACGATACCAATGTGACAATAACCCCGTTTTTTTCATATCTCTTCTTACTTTTCCTCACTTATTAAAAAAATATATCTCTCCCTAATTTGTTTTCTCCTTGATAAATTGAATTGGAACTTAGGGGACCCTTTTATTAACTTTAAACATTTAAAGTATACCCTTTTAACAATGGCTTTATGAATGTTAATACCTTATTTTTTCAACTTTCTTAAATAACCATGTTCTAATCCTTTAATTCAACTTTTTCTATCATTTGATCTCACTAAGCAATAATAAAGCCCAAATGGAATAATTAAAAACATATTCAACGAAGAGACATAGAGTTTAGTTTTAATACACTTGTAATATTTTAAAATAGATTTTTATTCCCTTGAATTCAATGCTTGAATAGTCACGATGGTAGATAGGAAACAATTCTAGTGGATGTAAGCATGACACACCTATATGGACAACATGCGGAAAAAAAGTGTGTGATGGTAATTGGATTATGTAATATATATATATATATATATATATATATATATATATATATATATATATATATATATATATAATTATGGAACTAATCTATTAAAAATACAGTAGAGATACAATTAGAGAGTTGTAGTGTTTATCGCCGTGAATGGAAAAAACTAAGCCTATCTTTATTGGGAAACTAGGCTAGAAAAAGACTTGATCATCATTCCTACCCTTTGGTGGGAAACTAGGATGAGAGATATTTGTTTGTTTTCTTACTATCATATTACCAAAAAAACTTGAAAAGTCCTAAATGAAAAAGTAATGAAAAGGAACAGCTTGGGAGTCAAGTGTGCTTGTCGGTCACGATGGGAGGGCCATCCAGAGCAATCTCTTCTACAATGGGGAATCTACTTAAATCATTGTCCCTATCGCGTGAGGAGCTAGATATTTCTCAAATTGGTTCCTTCACTAGGAGGCCTCCATTCTTGATAAAGGGAGCCATCAATGAACTGTCCTTTCATGGAGTGGTCTCAACGACTGGTTTGATGGAATTCTCTCGAGGTTCCAAGGTGATAGGGAGGGCTGCAAAGGGAAGAGCATGGGTGTCAGGGGAGGGAGGAGCTAATGGAGGAGGATGGGTGGTGAGGGAATGGGGTGAGTGAGGTGAACTAGTAGAGATCTAAGAAAACACCCAGGAGGTTGAGGAGGGTGTGTGTGAGAAGGTTTTTTACCACCCAATAAATGTGATCTGGAGGTGCGGCGAGATGCTAGGAGGGAGCCTAAAACCTCTTATTCCCAATTGTCTAGTAGTTTCTGTAGTGATTCGGGGACCGAGTGGTCATAGCCATCCTGGTTGGTAAAGAGGGGTAGGGGAGGAGATGTGGAATATCTCCCGCCACGACCACTTCACCACAAGGTGGGGATGGCACGCTTGTGGGGAGGAATGAGTGAGAGACTATGCCTGTAGGGAGCTGCGAGGAGGGAGTTCCACCACTGATTGCAGAGAGTAGAGAGTTTCCACCTGTGGCGAGCAGACAACCATCTCATGGACGAAACAAAGGAAGAATGATAGGAGAGGTCATGGCTAGTGAAGTGATAAGCACCATGTGGAGGGGGGATAAAACATGACACCATTAATGCAACCAAACTTTGCAGGCACGTGGACTAGTGTGATGTACAGTAGCCATGTAGGTGGGGAGAGATAGTCATAGTCGGCGTAATGGAATGGTGTCTCATGACAAGTGGGAGATTAATTCACATGAGGAGGGGGTGAGGTGGAGTGCACTGAGTCTTCGTTTCGCATGTCGAGGGGACTGGAGGTGCCCTCTAGGTGGACGGGGGTGCACCGACATCTGAGGAGGATTATGTAATATATATATAATGTTACACTTCTCTGCATCTGAATTTTATTGTTCAATTCATTTTTCCTTTTTATGGTTGTCTTCATAAACCAATTCTCCCTTATTCACTATGAGGACAATCTTTTGTGTTTGTTTGTATTCAACACATGCACTCTTTGAACATGCACAACTTCTCTTTTCACTGCTTTTATAAGACAATGTTGTCTCTTCCTATGATATGAGAAAATCCTAGATCAATCTCTCCTTTATACCCTCATGAGGGAATTGTTCATCTCCTTTGTCCTTTATGACAGTGTCTTGTGACTTCCTATTTTCATAACTTGTATAACTTGTACACACATACAAGGAATTTATGAGCGACTCATCTTGTTCCTCATATTCCTTTCCAAGAATTACTCCCTACTTTGGATCATAAGAGTAAATTGTTGGTCCTTCTCTCAAGAACTTTCTATGCTTAACTTCTCTAATTTCTTCCTCTCTAATCCAAGCATTCAATTTTTTCTTCAACCTCTATCCCAACTTCCTTACAAATAATTTTACAATAGGCCACTTAACTTTCTTTTTCAAATTCCAACCATATATTTGGTTTTCTTTAACTCTCTCCTATAATAGCTTATTCATCACATTAATTTTTTCCTTTAACTCAACAATCTCTCTATCAAATTCCTCATCGTTCATCCACTTCCTACCATTTTTTCTCGCACTTTATCTCACTTGATTGTGGCCTTCTTCTGAACCCTTCATCCTATCTCTAGTCATCTCCATTTCTTCCTTTATGAGCTTCTACATGCTCACTATAAGTTGCAATAAGCCTCTGCAGTAACCAATATGTTTCACGTTGTTGTAATATACCTCACCAAGATTGTCCTCCTAATCCTAGCCTCTTGGTATCTCTAGTCCTTTCCTATGGATCCTTCTTGAGCTTCCTATACTCCTCTAGGCTTCTGCACTCCTACTCACTTTCGTTTAAGAACTTCTACTGTTCTCCTTCTTCTATCACAAAATTACTATTTGTAAGGATTCTATCATAATATCCTTCCTTGTTGCTATCTATCAACAAAAATATTCTTTAACCATAGTTATTGAAAAGTATGAAATTCTTTACCTACAAGATATGTTCCAAGATCTTGTCCTCCAAATATTTCTATTCACTCTTGGTTGCAATGGCCTCTAATCTACAACTTCAAAGTTTCTTTGTTGAACATTGTCCCTTTACTCTAATAAAGGGAATTCTTCATTTCAACATATACATAACTCTCCCAAACCAAAATGCAAACACATAACTTACCTCCAATTCTTAGAGCATTGTTGTGCTCTAGTACCATTAAATTGATGGAGCCTACTTACATAGACTCACGTTTCTCACCTATGATTCCCAAATCAATGTTGGGTTGGATTGAACTGTCGAAATCGAGTAATGAATTGAATTTAATTCTTTAGCAACACATGCTAACAAATTGCGCACAAGTACCATATTAAACCCCTCATGCGCTAAAACCTTTATTTTACATACACAAATCCCATGTATTGAAACTCATCCTAACCCAAAACTCAAGGGTTAAACTCCATAAAACCAAGCGCTATAACAGAGCCTTAGAATCTTTTGGTAAACTCTATATAGCTAGAGGCTATAACGAAATGCATATTAGGCATCAGGTATCACTTTATCGGCGATCACAATGCAACACATATCAAAATTTACTGATATTGCGGGCTCCAATATGTTGTAACCCCATTGTGGAACCGTGATATGAGCGTATCACATACACAACAGATTAAGCTTTTAACAGATATGCTAGGGGTGGATATGGAACGAGGAACATGGAAACATGATATTGGATATTGGGTATGGCATATATGGAGGATGTCACAGTTATAAATATCGTCGGGTCGATATGGCACTCCAGTGGGACATCACCACGTGTCCACTTTGGAACCATTGATATTGATTATATTGCCACCAATTTTATTACACTATCGCCTTTGGTTTATAGGTCTATCACTCCCCCGAAGTATTGGACCCCCATAACCCTTTAACTTTGCATCTTAATTGCTTATGCTTTTGATGCAATAGGTTGACCTCCATCGTCAATCCATACTTATCAGTGGTCACAATCTCTCCCCGCTTTTGTTGCACTTTTGTTCATGAGGCTTAATCCAAGTTTATTGCTTTTCTTTCAGCCGTCGATCTTTGATAATCAACAAATAGGATAGAATCTCGTTTCCACTGCAACGAAGTTTATAGAAACTTCGACTCTTCATCTCTATTTCGCTCTATAAGATATCTAAATCAGTCTATCCTCGACCTATTCATAGAGAGGTATTTCACTGCCACCTTCATAATGGGATCACTATGTCTACAACACATTCAAAATTTGAATTTCTTTTTCCGGGTATACACAAAGCCTATATTCATTAATTAAGCGTTCAAACGATTCAATAAAGGACACACACAATTAAGAGTCACCATACTTTCATTTACTCAAAACTATATTTAAAACATGTACAAACTCGGAATATCATTCTAGCCCGACTCCAAATCTGGGATTCTCCTCGACCCTCTCTCTATGGCTTTATTTTCTTCTATTTGGCCTCTCTCCTCGGAAAGATTTCTGATTTCTCACCAATTGGCCATTATTTTTCATGCCGTTGACTTACATTTTATGCATGGAAGATACAGTTCCATCTCAATAAACAAATTCCTAAATTTTTGCAACTCATTACAAATTAGTATCCCCTCTCTCAAATTTATGAGGATCAATTTAATCCAATCCTCTATACTTAAGAAAATCCACCTAGCACAATTAATTTGCTAAACTAAATCATTTACATAATAAATTAGGAAAAACAACCTTCCTTCTTCCTAACAACCCTATGTTTCTAGAATATAATTACAAATTTAGGAAAAATATAATATTTAAATTAAGGGAACCCACCCCTTTTAGTAAATTCTAAGAGCCCCTTAAGCCTTCTCAAAGTGATTGATTTCTTTGTTCTTACATCAATAATAATCAATGAATAGTACATAATACAAATCCTTAGAAATCAAAGGAACTTTAACTAAACCAAATACATAATAATGAATTAAGTCCAACAACCCAAAAGTTTTGTGAGAACTAGATTGAAATTGAAAAGGGTTTTGTTTTCCGTATATGTAGTGATGAAAAAAAAAATTCAAGATCAAAATCATTCATTCGATCAACAACATTTTTATTTTTTTGAGGCCTATAGGCCCTTGTCACCTATATGGAGAAATATTTTCTATCATATCATTGTATTCTATTTAGGTAACTTGATATTTAAATCGATATATTGTTTATGAGGTTTCAATTGTGCAGGTGTAGATAGTATAGATATCTCCATTGCAAAATTTGAAGAACTAATTTACGCTCAATAGTGCATGCAAGCTACTAAAGAAGAATTTCCACCTGAACACCATTAATGAGTACCATGGCTCTTCAAACCATCTTACACCCTTTGTTAGAAAAAACAACCTACATACCTATATATTTAAGTGTGCTTACAGATATTAGGTTTTTTTGCAAGACCCTACATGTGAAAAAATCCACTAATTCGCTTTGTTCTTCCATTAGGGGAATCTGATTAAGACCCTACCATGTCCAACTATTCTAAGAGGAGATTCACAACCAAGGTATACCATCCCAACATCATATATCTCATATGTTGAAAATCAATGTCGATCAGAAGTCATATCGAAGGAAGCTCCAAATTCTGTCATCCATGCACTCTAGCTTACACATGTTTACATTATTGCAACAAAGACATCTCCACGATCGTTATGATAAAAATATTAGACTTGTCATCAAAATCATTATTTTCCTTCTTAATCTTCTTCTTCTCTTCCTTGCAATCCCTTCCAAAATTCCCAACCTTATCGTAGTTCCAACATTTTTCCTTCGGATTTCTAGGTTTCTCATGTCTCTTATAGGATTTAGATGTACCTTTTTCTCTCTTCTTTCCTTTCTCTTTTGATATTTAACAAACAACTAAGGCCTGATTGGTGGATTCACAATATTTCCACCTCACCTCCTATGAGAGTAGAGTAGCCATGACCTCATTGCCATTGCCAGATGTCCCATGAATGTTGAAACAAACACAAAAGGGTCATGCAATGATCCTCCTCATCCATATTCACTATGATTGAGATCAAAGAGGCCACAATAATATTAAAAGAATTCAAGTGATAAACTAGAGAATCAATATTATTCATTCTCAAGGAGAGCAAATTTTTCCATAGAAAAAGTTTATTAACCGAGGATTTCTACTAGATAGTAGCTACTACATTTGTTTCTCGAGACACTTTCAATAATACCAAATCTATAAAACACAGCCTGATAAGTCTTCTTGCCTTTCTGTCCAACACCACCCACTCTTCATCATTCATACTAGTTATGCAACCCATAGATCTCAATCTATGAGAAGATGCTCTATCTTGAGCTTCCATGGGTAAAATTTAGTGACATTAATGTTCTCCATTTCTAATATGGATGTGCCAACATTTATCTACAACAAGATTTTTTTCTGCACAAGCTCCCACTCAAACAAATGTTAGATAAAAAAAAATTGTCTATAACACCTTGCATTTGACTTGATCAAGATTTGATACCAAATGAAAGAAAGAAGAGATGCACAATACTCTTCCTACATCAATCCATGGGAGAAGAATGTGAAGAAACTAGAAAACAAAAACAGTAGAAAACAAGATAAACAACAAATTATTAATAACACAATGCCTTGGGGAAAACCCTCCCTCTAGAAAAAACCCCACACTCAAGAACAATTAATATATTATTCAACAAATAAATGGTTATAGTACAGTCCATATCCTCTCAAAAAAGAGTATTTAGTAGTGACAACACTATAAAATATAAGTAGCATAATAATAAGACAAAATTTACACACTATTTTCTTCCAACCCTAAGAGTCCATAAATAAGCATAAAACAACCATAAAAATAAGCATAAAACAACCATAAACCATTTTAAGCTTTTCCATTACTATAAGTTGCACATTCAAAACAAGTTATTCCCTCTTGTTCTTTGCATTTCACAATTTTACATTTATTCTTTTCTATATTTATTTTGTGTACATTAAGAACAAGTTATTCCCTCTCAATACTTTACTTTTTTTTTCTTTCAAGATTTTACATTTATTCTTTTCTATATTTATTTTGTGCCACAACTTTACATATATTCTCTTCTCCACCACAACATTTCTTCTCAAAACTATAAAGTATATGATGCACCTATCTCAATACATAAATCACCTAGAACTAGCGACACAACCACATGTATGTAAATTAAATGAAAAACGCAAGTCATACCTCTTGTAGATTCTGCAAGGTTTAAAAAAAAAAATGAATAACGCCATTGTAAGCTAATTTCAATCTAGGGAAGGACCATCACTATAAATATATCATAAGTCAGGATTTAATTAAGTACTAATGGATATAGTATTTAAAAAGAAGAATTAAAATCTATAAGAAATTTAATTTGTTTTTGTAATTTAGGTTTTGTATTAGATCCTCATAAAAAAAACATATGTTTGAGAGTTATCTGACTGCGTGGAATTAGAGCCCAATTGGGAAAGCACTTCTGCCAGGTGTTCAAAGTCAAAAGAAGGGTAACGGTGCCCAGTTGGGAAACCACCATTTCCAACTATCTAGTATTATGGCTAGGTGTCCAATGCAAGAAGACATACATTCTACTTTGCCACGCAGGGCCGAAAAAAGAAGAAAAAAAATACTAAGAAACAGATAAAACATGGGGAAAATTTAGTGACCTGGACCAAGACACAGTCTGACGTAGACTTGCGCTACCTGTTCTTTCCTTTTTTCTCGATCTGCCATGGCCCTTCTCAGGTCTTGCAGAAATTCCATCACGTTATCCACCCTATGCCATCTATCATCTTCCCTGGACTGCACTTCATTCATGGTTGCTTTTATGTCCTTCATCTCCTGTTTGATACTGTCAAGAGTGGTTGAGAGCTCTGTGTCCCTGAAAATCGAAGGGGAAGGCCAGTGGGAAATAGGGGAGGAGGAAGAAGAGTTTAGGTTAGGGGAGGAGGGAAAAACTGTGGGGGAAAAATGAGGGGACAATGGGGGAGGTGGAACATAGCCAATTGAATTACACATGAGATCAAACCATTCCACTCTACAACTGAAGGGGTTTGAAAGTGGGGAGAGGTCAGTTTCAGGGTCCACTTTCGGAATTGACGGAGAAGGGATGACTAAGTGGGTAAAGGGAGGGGGAGAGATTTCTCCCGAAGGTTGGGCATCCATGGGAGCTAGAGGAGGGAGAGAAGTCGAAGTGTAGTGTGGGGAAAAGGTTGGAGAAGGGTTTTGGGTTGTGCACGACTGAACCAAAGGAGGAGGTTCCCTGCCCCAGGCTCAATACCAGGTCGCACCATGCATTGATCTACCCTTGAGCCGTGGCATGAAGGGAGGGTCTATGCGCACCAGAAAACACCCGGATGGAGGGTAAGCACCAACAATCTCCAAAATTTTCCAGAGAGAAATGCACCAGGTCAAAGGATCATAGCTCTGGGTGAAATGAACTTCCAGGAGGTTTCTTCGAAATAAGGGAGCATGAGTGTAGGGATCGTAGATACAAAATTTGATACAATTCCTTTAAATTACACAAAGAATTCAATCACCAACATATAAGCAAATTTTTAGCAGAGATTAACATTTAATCTACAACATAAAAAAAAAAGAACTTAGCAATTTCATAAACAAATTACCTGCTTCTGATGCTAATTTCTCTGTTGACCTGGTTGTCTAGCCTGCTGCGTTGTTGTTTCCTGATGCACTAACCAACTCTGCCCAAACCGTGTTTCCTCCCTCTCAGCTAGAAGCAACATGTTTGTCTTCCTAGCTCCATGATACCGTAAGGCTATCCTGGCCCCCGTGCCCAAAACCCCCAGCAAACTGATGCCCCCCGTAATGATCCTCCAAGATTGCAGAACTCCAACTTAGAACCAGAAAATCCAAGCCCTGAAACCAAAACTCTCTCCCTGTTTGAAATGCTTCCTCCCCCAATAATGCCCCCCTGCCTCCTTGTAAGACCCCTCCTATCATATCCCCTCCACCGACTATCTTCCCGCTCATTAATATCTTATCCCTTCATTATTATCTTATCTCTTTATTTAATGTCTTATCCCCTTATTAATATCCTATCCTTATATTTAATGTCTTATCCCCTCCCGCATATGTAAATCATTTAATTAAACAAATTAAAATTATTAACCCTTTTAAATTTATTACCCTGGTCATTCAATGTGATAGGTAATTAATTTAATTAATTAATTAATTATTTAATCATAAGTTATAACAATTAATTAATTAATAAATATTTAATTAATATTATTATGCCAATCTTTGTTTAAGTAAAACCATGTTAGGACAATTAATTACCTAATTAATTTTTCTTAATAATCCCTAAGCATATATTCAACTAGGGTTGTTACATAAACCCACCCTTCAGGAAACTTCGTCCCAAAGTTAAGGTATCTTATGGTACAAAGGAAAAGAAACATGGTTCACACATTCATAACAATTAACTGAAATTATCGGTAAGTAAGTTAAGAAAACTCATATGTACTAGTGTATATGTACAAGAAATGCATGCGTAGCTAGTACATACAAGTCCCGTGCATGTACTAATAATCAAAACTATCATCCTTTAGTAATTTATGTATGCATCCAATCCAGTTAGCAAGACTAGACTTTTATAAAAGACAACAAACCAATCAATTGTTTGAGAAATCCTTTAATTACTAGTATCTGGTTCAACAATTTTATTTAGACAACTGTGGTTTAGTTACGTAATTATGAATATTCAGATATACACATTTTTTATTTATTTTTTTTTGAAGGGAAAACATTAAATTCCACCACAAGACAAATCTCCATACTTTCTCAACTATTTCTACTCATCCTTCCTCCCTAACCTACTTCCGTCTCCATTCCTATCCTTCCTCTTCTAGACTATCTTGGAGCGTCAACTATATTGACCTAACTCCAAATAGAACCCGTAAGCGGAAGTGTCACTATCTTGACCAAGCTTCCCTAGAAGGCATCTGACAGTCATCATCACACATCTTGGGGAGCGTGAACTAACACCGTCCTCCCATGACTTCAGGTTTCATACGATACACGGTGGGAAATGCCTCCACCCATCCTAATCATAACTAGGGTCCACACCCTATAATGGAATATACAGTGGCACCATGTTGCTGGGGGTTTTGTCATCGTTTATTTGGTTTTGGGAGTGTCATTACCTGAAATCCTGCACTGGTCCACATATCATAGCAATGCATCCAAACCAATATAATTTCACATACTATATTCATACCATAATGTTTCTCGGCTAGTGGTCATGATATCCACTTTTGTCATCATTACGTTGTCTATTTCATAGCCCATAACCTGCAGATTAGTCTATAACACAAACTCATACATTTCTATGCATTATCATCATGTAATTGCATATTATCATCATTTCAATTTGGTATCCCTGTACTGACAATTTAACATCAAAGTTTTCTAGTTAGAAATAGATCTCATAATATTCCATTATTCAATTTCGACACCCATTCATAAGATTATCATTTACCAAAATAGATTGCATCATATCCAACGTCATTCTAATAGTATTTAAACATTCATATAAATTTTCATTCTCACAATATGTTGCATCATATACATCATCATCAATAACATTTAAAAATTCGTAAAATTTACATTCACCTAGTAGATCGCATTATATACATCATCATCCATACCATTTAAACATTCGTAAAATTTACATTCACCTAGTAGATCGCATTATATGCATCATCATCAATAACATTTAAACATTCATAAAAGTTCATACATTTTAAAGTTTAAGTGTATCACTTAATAGTTTCATTGTGACTAGAAAATAAAGTATATAGGCCTCAGGTAATCCTGTCTGTCTAAGTCAAAAGGTGGTGTTACATACACCCAACCTTTGAGAAACATATTCTCGAGGCGGTCAAAAAAAAATGAGGGATAGTCTCGTCATAGTGTCTCGGCGTCTTCCCAAGTAGTAGATCCTGGACTATACTTGTCCCACTGGACCTTAACTTGGTCTACTAGACGGTTCCTGAGCTGTCAGACTCTACGGTCCAATATGCGTAATGGTTCTACCGTGAGGGTTCCCACGTCCGATACATGCAATTCCTTCCAATTTAGTTTATGTGATTCATCAACAACATAATGACATAAAACAAATACATGAAATATATTATGAGTTTTATGCAAGTGGGGTGCCAGTACGAGATGATAGGCAACGGGTCCAATTTTCTCTTGGATTCTACATGGTCCTATAAATCAAGGTGACAACTTTGTCCCCTTCCTGAACCGTATGGTACTCTTATTAGGCCTGATATGAATGAAAACCTGGTCTCCCACTTCATAACTTCGATCGGTCCTGTGTGCATCCACATAACCTTTCTGCCTATCCTGTGCTTTCTTTAGTCTTTGCCTAATCTGAATCACCTGTTCCTCCATCTCCTGAATCAATTCTAGCCTAATCTGAATCACCTGTCTTCTAGTCTGCCCCAACTCAATGGTGTTCTGCATGGCCTTCTATACAAATCTTCGTAGGGTGGCATTCTGATGGAGCTATGAAAACTGTTATTGTAGGCAAACTCTACCAAAGGTAGGTACTTCTCCCAATGGGTTTGATTATCCATGACATACATCCTGAGCTTGTCTTCAATGACTTGATTTACTCTCTTAGTTTTCTGATATATTTCAGGATGATAAGTTGTGCTTAAGTTCAACTGAGTCCCCAATGCTGACTGCAAACTTGTCCAAAACCTAGAAGTGAATCTGGAGTCCCTATCTGAAATGATCTTCTTAGGTATCCTGTGCAAACAGATAACCTCACTTACAAACACATGTGCCACATCAGTGACATCGTAAGTGTCTCTAATGGGAACTCTTGGTTAACTTATCCACTATCACAAGAATGGAATTGTGTCTATGAGATGTGAGAGGCAACCCCACAACAAAATCCATAGAGATGACTTCCCACTTGGACATAGGAACATCATGTGGTTGTAGGAGTCATGCTGGGTGATGGTGGTGGGCTTTCACTTGTTGACATTCTAGGCACTTGGTGACGAAATGGACTACATCGCGCTTCATGCCTACCTAGAAGAAGAGCTTCCTTATATCTGTGTACATATTCTTCACACCCAGATGCGCACAATAAAGTTCTCTATGGGCTTCCTTCAATATGATGCTTCGAATATCCCCATTCTCAGGGATGTACATCCTTCCTCTATATCTTAATAGTCCATCTGTTTCTAGACTATATCCTTCATACTTTGGATCTAACTGCCTCCCATTCTGGAGGTTTGAAGTAACCTTTAAATACCAACTGTCTCCTTGGAGTTGTGTCAACACATGTTCCCTCAAATTTACCTTTAAGGGTACCAAGGAGAAGATACGTGGTCTCCTACTCAAGGCATCTGCGAGCACATTTTCCTTTCCCTTGATGTACAAAATACCGAAATCATACTCACTCATAAACTCACTCCATCGCCTTTGCCTGACATTCAGATCTCTTTTAGTGAAGAGATGTTTTAAACTTTGATGGTCCGTTTTGAGCTCAAAATTTCACCCCACAAAATAGTGCCTCCAAATTTTCAGAGCTAGCATTATAGTTTCCAACTCTAAATCATGAGTCGCGTATAGCTCTTCATGTTTCTTCAACTTCCTTTATGCATAAGCTATCACTCCTCCATCCTGCATTAGCATGACCCCCAACCCTTTCCTCGAGGCATCAGTGCAGACTGTGAAGTCCTTTTCCATATCGAACACTCATAGAACTGGCGCACTAGTTAGTAACCTCTTAAGCTCAATGAATGCACTATCACATTCTTTTGTCCATTCATACTTGACCCCCTTGCGTTGCAAAGTGGTGATGGGTTTCACTATTTTTGTGAATCCTTCCACAAATCTCCAGTAATAACCTGCTATCCCCATGAAGCTTCTCACCTCATGGGAATTTTTCGGCACTGGCCACTCTATAATGGCCTTTACCATTTCTAGGTCCATAGAGATTCCTTCGCCGGAAATTATATGACCTAAATAGTGAATCTCTCTCTGGAAGAAGGAACACTTCGACAACTTCCCATACAGTTTGTTCTCTCTAAGGCAGGACAACACTACTCGCGAGTGTTCTTCATGTTCTCTTTCATTCTTGGAATAGATGAGGATGTCATCTAGAAATACTTGTATAAATCGATCTAATTACTTCCGGAATACGTCGTTCATGAGGCTCATGAATACTGTTGGTGCATTGGTCAATCCAAAAGGTACTACGGCGAACTCGTAATGTCCAAACCGATTTCGAAAGGCGGTTTTTGGGATATCGCCTTCCTTAATCCTTAACTGATGATACCCTGATCGCCAATCGATCTTTGAGAATATCGCTGCTACTTTCATCTGATCGAAGAGGTCATCTATTCGCGGCATTGGGTACCTATTTTTCACTGTAGCATGGTTTAATTCCCTGTAGTCTATACACAGTCTCTAGGATCCATCCTTCTTCTTTACAAAAATTACTGGTGCGCCCCAAGGTGAGACACTGGGCCTTATTAGCCCTATGTCTAGTAACTCTTTCAACTGCATTTGCAATTCACAAAGTTCCAGCGCTGTCATCCGATACAAAATCTGGGAGATTGGTTTTTCACCAGGTTTTAGCTCAATAGTAAAATCAAGCTCCCTCTCAGGAGGTAGTCCTAGTAACTCATTCGGAAAAACATCCTTAAATTCTGATAATACTGGGTACTGATCCAATGAGGGTCCCTTCCTTTCATTCACTTCTTCCACTACATAATGTCGACACCTTTGTCTCAAGCATCGCTTAACCTTCATAGTTAATATAAAGTGCAATGACACTTTTCTCCGTACACCCTGGATCTCTACTGGCCTTCCGTCATCGTCGACACAAATAACCCTCTTTGTGAAACAATCTACCAAACCTCGGTGAGCTGCTAACCAATCCATTCCAATGATTAGTTCATATGCCCCGAGAGTAGTGACGTATACCTTCAACCTACTAGTACACACTCCCAGGTCTACTATACAATTATCAACACTAGGTCCTACCACTTGTTTTTCCCCCGAAACCATCTCGACTTGTTTAAAGTTATCGTGCTCGTAGGCTTCCAACCCACACTTTTCTAATGAAGATGGTGAAATGAAACTATCTGTAGCACCAGAATCAAATAAAATCTTAACATTGATATGATTTAGCGTACCTGATGACTCCACCACCGTGGATTGATGTCCGGCCTAATGATTATTAACCACTACGTAAATATGGTGGTTGTTACTTGCTCTCCCCATCGGTGCCTTTCCTTCTCTATGCATGAACCCTGATTGTCACTCTGGGCAGTCATGCTGGTAATGGGGCCCTCTGCACCCCCAACAGGTAACACGAGATTGAACCTGTGCATTGTTATGTCACTATCTCTGAAATGAGTTCCTTCCCTTGGAACCCCTACCCCTACTAGATGTTCCCTGAGATGGTCGTTGACCTGTCTGTGTCGTTGGCGATGAACAAGATGCTGCACTCACTACCATTGAAATCCCTATGGCTACTGTCCTTGGTGCGACTCCGGTACCATATGGTGGTGGCCTTGAGCCCCCTCCCCTGGGAAATGTCCTAGGGGCCTTCCCGACGAATACAAGATGATGTAAAAATGTCGGTCTTCTACCACTGGTTAAGTTCATGTGTTCCTTCGCATAACGCAAATTTTCCACAGCTTCCGCTACCGAAGAAGGTTTCCACATCCGCACCATATCTCTGATCTTAGGGTTCAATCCATAGATGAAGCACTCTACCTTTCGTTGGTCATTATCTATATACGAAACATATTTGACCAATTCCATAAATATGATATCATATTCTTCTATAGTTCCTCTTCCCTGTACTAAGGCATGAAATGCCCCTACCTGTTGGTCCTCGTGGTATGCTGGAAGATATTTCCTTTGGAACCTCTCCTCGAAAAGTCACTAAGATACTGTGTCTGGGGTAAGGTGCAGTTGTCTTTCCAGGTTGCCCCACCAGTTCAAGGCATTCTCTCTTAACTAAAAAATTACAATCTTTTCCTTTGAGTTGGACACATAGTCCCTTAAGGAAAAACACCTTGTCATGCCTTCCAACCATGCTTTCGTGTGTTCACTTGCACGATCCCCAGCAAACTCTGAAAGTTTTATCTTCTACAATTCTCGCATGATGTCTTTTGGTGGAGGTACTGCCCCTGAATCCCTTGATGCTTCTGGATTACCCATTCCAGACGGTGGGGGTTCCACTTCGATCCCTACTAGTTGTCGCCCCTTTAAAGTCTCATTAATGGGCTCCAACGAGCGCAGTATGAGAGCTAGTTCGTGCGATGGTGGTGGTGGCACTGGTGGTGTGGGTGGTGCTTGCGAAGACGCTCCCCTGCCTCGATTCCCTCGAGTCTTGACCATCCTGTATGATTTAACTTGCATCAACCAAATTTGTTAGGGTGGGTTCAAAGACGTTTCAAATTGGTGCTACTCAAACTAGAAACAGGGTTAGGTGTAAGTTTTTCTTTACTTGTCTGTAAACAGACATTACTCTCTTTAGGGGATTGGCTGGGTTAGGATTAGGATTAAGAATCTAAGCTTGATTTCTTCACCCTAAAAAAAAAACTATTGGTTCCCTTGCCTTGTAGCTACGCTAGCCTTGTGCCATACTCGTCAATTCCTCTTGCTTACTCTCCAAGTGAGTATGTAGCCTTCTTCCTGCTTGTCCTAGTCTAAGTCCTTTTAACTTTTCCCTTACAACTAAATATCCTCCAATGCTTGACTCGTGAGATTTCCCTTGGCACCTAGTGTTGGCGTTGTCGAATGCTGCATTGATATTTAGCGTTGACTTTGACTGGTGGAATGGAGTGGAGGGACTTGGCGCTTGGCTCAATGATTTGTGTGTACGGTCTCGTGAGCTTGGTGCTTGGATAATCAGAGATTATACTTCGGGATACAAAGATCAGCAGTGCTAAATAAGCCTTCACCTTGATTTCCGGTGCATTCACTAGTTATGATTCAACTCGGTTAGTTGGCTCTGGATCAATAGGTCAGGTAATAAGCCAGTTAGTCTTAATCTTCATACTGTATCTTCCTAATAATAATACCACTCTAATCCCTACAGTGTTACCATTAATCTAATTAAGTATTAGAATTTATTTGTAAAGACTTATGAGGGCACGTTGGCATTAGTGTTCTTCTTAAGGCGCTTTGCTTGGTGGGGGGTCTTGGGTTCAAAACCCATGGACTCTCTAACATTTTAATTTTTTTTTTTATAACTTTATTTATTAATATATATATATATATATATATATATATATATATAATTTAATTATATTAGTTTTAAATCTTTAAAACTAATGTTTAAACCTTAATCTTAATAGGATATATTTTAAACCTTTTTTTTTTTAAACATAATATATAATATATTTCGAATTATATAACATTAAGATTTAACCATAATAATAAAAAATAATAAAAAATAAAACAATTTTTTTTTTAGCCTGGGCAGTGGGTCCTTGCATGAGGCCCACATGCCCCTCCCAACCCATGCTCATTCACAACCCTACATGTCTCTTAATCAACCCTAAACTTTCCTCAAACCTAACACTCCTTCACTGTCGCCTATCTCCCTACGCAAATGCTCCCTCGGCTTCTCCCTCTCTGCTACAGTGGTGGAGCTCTGGTAATGGCTGCGGGCTATTTCTCATGGCGTTTGTTGGGTAGGTTGGTAGTGAGTTCAAAACCCATGGACCTCAAAACATTTTCTTTTCTAACCTGTGGTTCTATTTTATTTTTTTAAATGAAGCCTACGGCTGTGTAGTTTGCAGAAGTGTGGGTTTTTTTTTTTTAAGTACTGGTGATCAATGCTTTGAATCAAAATTGGTCATGTTATTATCATTATCATTTAAGGTCATTATTTTAGAGATCATTTTGAGTTGCAAATGCATTGGGTGGGTATATAGGGTTTTTTATGCGTGACTTCATTAAAAAAACATGCTCTGTAACTAGGGCTTCTTCTAGAATCTCAAGGGCATTTTAAACATGCCATTGTAAAATATCCATGCTGTGAAACCGTGAAACTGTGAATTTTATGCAGATTTTGTGATTTGTCTGAAATGGGTAGGGTTGGAAGTTGTTTTTTTTTATTTGTTTATCACTAAAAAAAATCTACTTATTGTTTTTGCAGCGCTGGTGTGGTCATGATATGGTGTTGGTGCGGTCATGGGCGAAGGTGTGGACTAGTTGGTAAGTGGACGAGATGGTTCTGGGCCATACTCGACACCCCCAGTTCAAACCTCAACTAAACGTGCTCGAAGGCAGTGCCCCCAGGCTGGTAGTCGTTCGTGGCATGGCACATTGTGTTGTGTGCGACCTGGCTGTGCTCACGCTGGGCTGGGATTTGCAAAGGATGCCCATTGTGGGCTCTCCCTTGGCATTTGGCATGTGTACGCTTCGTGGTGTGTTGATTTCGTTCAAAAATTAGGGTTAGAACCGTTGACTGTATGGTGGCCAGAAAACACATTAAGGTTGTGCTAGATTACTTCGTCGAATATCTTTTAGTCATTTTACTCTGTATAATATACCAACATGACCAACTAATGCAATTAGCGACCATAAACAGAGCACTCTTAGTAAGATTCTCAGAATCAGTTTCATTATTTTATGTTCTTGCGTTGCCTTCTTTTATATGGAATGGTGATGGCCATAATCTTATTGGTATTCCTTTGTAAAATGTCATGAGCATGGCCCCGCTCACAAAGACTATGGTTCCCAGTACCTTTGCCTGACCGGTGAGACTTCTAATCCCAAGTCTTTCCAATCCAAAGGGAATAGCCATGACCAAAGTCAAAGCTCGGATCACGTTGTTCAATGCACATGCAAATGTGGTTGAGGTATAACCTAGAGCTGCATAGTAGAAGTTTTGGTTAAAAGTGGCCCCAAACAAAGCGTTGAGAAAAATCTCACAAAATACTCGAAATGTGAGGATTGGCCTCGTCTTCCTGGTGTTTGGAGTTGTGAGTGTTGTAAATCATGGTTATAGGTGTTCTTTTATTTTATTAAGGTCAATATTTGAACTTGGGTTGCTCTTTGTTATTTTCCTTGTTCAAAATTTTTGTAACCATCGTAACGCATCACCTATGGCCTTGGGCATACAACGAGGCTTGTTTCAGCCGGATAAGAGTTCTTTGGTCTTGTTTCTTCAGATGTTTCAGGTTCTATAGGCTAAGGTTATGAGCTCAGTCTCTAGGACAAACCACAGCTCGCACTGGCTCCATCTTCAAAAGCTCCATTATAAACCACTGTTCATGCATTGGTTGCGCGGGTCATTGTGGGTACAAGTGTCGGGTCCAGAAGAGATAAGAGATAAGCCTATTGAAAGCAAAGTGACCCACCTAGAACAGAGTTGCACAAGACGATGCATGAGCCTTCCAAATTATTACTGGCCTAGAAAAGCACTGCCCTATCAATCCCTGCCCTATCCATCATAGTCGTCGGGCATAGCAGGTTCACAACAATGCAACAACCCCACGCTTCATCTACTTTCTAGTTCAGTACCTTCCTCATATAGACATCCTTATATATAGTATCGCATTAGCAATGGAGTTGCTTACTGCCTTCTTATTATCATTTTTTTTTGTATATAAATATATATATATATATATATATATATATATATATATATATATATATATAGTTGTATTACGTACCTAGGTGCTTTGTAAATAAATTTTTTTTGCATAATAATAAATATATATAATATAGATATATCATTTTCTATTTATGTCTATATTTGTGCTAAAAACTTTCAGTATGTTATTTGTATTTGTATTTATATTTGTGTAAAAAGAAATGTGTGCTTGGCTTGTAGATTAGGTGGAGCTGGAGCTGGAGTTGGAGTTGGAACTTGGCCCTCAGGCCCAGATTTATCTAATTTTATCTAATTTTTGGGTGGGTACAATTCCATTTCTAAATTGGGTAGGTGGGTAGGTAGGCCCTTAAGGCTCCAGTGCTTCAAACTGAATCTCTGATACCATGTGTAGGGATCGTAGATACAAAATTTGATCCAATTCCTTTAAATTACACAAATAATTCAATCACCAACATATAACCAAATTTTTAGCAGAGATTAACATTTAATCTACAGCATAAAAAAAAAAGAACTTAGCAATTTCATAAACAAATTACCTGCTTCTGATGCTAATTTCTCCGTTGACCTGGTTGTCTAGCTTGCTTCTTTACTGCTGCCTGATGCGCTGACCAACTCTGCCCAAACCGTGTTTCCTCCCTGCCAGCTAGGAGCAGCATGTCTAGCTTCCTAGCTCTAGGATACTGTAAGACTATCCTGGCCCCTGTGCCCAAAACCCCCAGCAAACCGGTGCCCCCCGTAATGATCCTCCCAGACTGCAGAACTCCAACTCAGAACTAGAAAATCCAAGCCCCGATGTTATAACCCAAAATTGCACCATACATGCTTACTTGGCATCAGGCCAACTCATATCCCTTCATTGCCAAAACATCTGCTGAACAACCTCTCTGAAAATCCTCTTGTGTCAAGGCCCATGCGCTCTAACCCATTACTGCATGTGTGTGCACGCTGGCAGGCCCACTACAGCCCGCATGTACCTAACAAAGCACAAAAATAGGAAAGTTGCCGACAGAAAAAAAAGATATGGGTCAGTTAACTGAAACTCCCGGCTATGCATGGCCGAGAGTTCGTCCAAAACCCTAGCTCCTTCTAGCCTATAAAAGAAGGGGTAGGGGTACCATTTGGAGGAGGAAAATTATAGCGGAGAAACTCTGCCCATTTGCCGAATCCATTGTCCCAACCCTTTAGCCTTTCCTCAAGCCAAAGGAGAATTAACGCAAAGCAGTTGGAGGACAAAAGAGGAGGAGCCCAGGATCAGGATCAAGGAGCGGTGGCCGGTCTCGACTTTGATTGTAAGTTGATTCATTTTTCAAATAATAAAAGAATACTTTTCCTGTCCCAATGCATGAGTTATCTATGGTTTGTTTAATTTATGCTTAATTTCTAACCCTCAAGTAGAGAAGTAGCATGCATGCGTAGTTGTTTGTCTTCATTGCAGGTTATCTTTGGAAGGAGCAGTGCAAGCAAGCGGTCAAGAGCGCAACGAAGTATCTACACCGAGCATGAGTAACAAGGTTAGTAGTTCCTTTCCATGTATGTATTGTGAAAGAGTGGTTTAAGTTTTGGGTCGTAGGTTAAAAAGTAATTTCTTTAACGGTCAAAATCTGCATGCAAGTCTGGCCCTAGTTTGGTAGTCTGTAGGGTATTTTTCCCAACAACACCCGAAACGAGAACTCTCTCCCTCTCCAAAATGCTTCCTCCCCCAATAATGCCCCCCCACCTCCTCGTAAGACCCCTCCTCTCATATCCCCTCCACCAACTCTCTTCCCGCTCATTAATATCTTATCCCTTCATTATTATCTTATCTCTTTATTTAATGTCTTTTCCCCTTATTAGTATCCTATCATTATATTTAATGTCTTATCCTAAATCATTTAATTAAACAAATTAAAATTATTAACCCTTTTAAATTTATTACCCTGGTCATTCAATGTGATAGGTAATTAATTTAAATAATTAATTAATTATTTAATCATAAGTTATAACAATTAATTAATTAATAAATATTTAATTAATATTATTATGTCAATCTTTGTTTAAGTAAAACCATGTTAGGACAATTAATTACCAAATTAATTTTGCTTAATAATCCCTAAGCATATATTCAACTAGGGTTGTTACAATGAGAGAACTCTGCAAATTGGCTTGGAGGTGACCGATAAGTCTCGTCATGCAGCGCCATGAAGACTCGCATGAGGGAGGTAACGTGTTGAAGTATGTAGATTGTCAGATGCGCGTGTGGGAGGTCACGTGACGATGGGGAATTTGCCAGCCAGGAAGTGCCTAGGTGATGGGACTTGAGTGTGCTTCCCATGGACAAGTGACTTGGCCGAGTGGCTCTTTTTCGCGAGTGTGGATGTGACATGGGGTTGCCACGTGTGGCCATGTGGCTTGGTCAGGGGGCTCGTTGTGATGTTGCGTCCTTCATGATCAAATAGACACCCCATCGAGGAATAAGAAATTTAATTTTATCCAGGTTTAAAAGATGTTTAAAAGATTCATAAATTAATTTTAAAAATATTTAATTATTTTGGAATTTTATTTTAATAGATTTTATAAAAACATATTAGCATTCTTAAATAATTGCAAATACTCACCTCAATATAATACAAGTCTGAAGCCCACTTCTAATTTTAGGAGATCGCTGTCCTAATTCATCATTCACGTTGAGATATTAAAATGTTTTAGTAACAGAAATTATATTTATATAAATTGATAGCCAAAAAAATTATTTCAGTTTTTTAATAAATATATATTTATATAAATTTGATAATAAAATATTTTATTCAAATGATATATTATACATTTTAATTATATTTCTAATTTGAATCTAAATATTTTTATTTAAATTGTATAATAAAATATTTTATTTATATAAAAAATATTATTTTTTAGGTTTTCACAGCTTGTAATATTACTTATTGAAAGTTCTGGATATAAATTAGGTTAAATTTTTTCAAAACTTCCAAAAAAAATTTAAGAGTAGCTCCATTTTCAAAAACAAAAATAATTAAAAATATTAAAAATAAATGTTGATAAAAACTTTTTATAACATATGATAGAGTATCCACTGGAAAAATTGAATTTAAAAAACTCTTGACAGAATTAAATTGTAAAAACTTTTTCTAACTTATGGTAGAATATCCACTGGAAAAATTGAATTTAAAAAACTCTTGACACAATTAAATTGGAGTCAGGAAACTCTTGACAAAGTTTATATTACAGAAATTTCAACAAGCAATTAAAAAAATTGTTATTAATATTTTTTTTAAAATAGTATTTAATATTTTTTTTAACTGAGAGTGAATTCCATAAAACAAGCTACACATCTCCATAAAAAGACTTTAAACACAATAATTACTTTATTTAATTTATTACACAAAACGGAACGATGGCTATAAATTTCATAATCTGTTAAGCAACAGAATGAAGCTTTAAGTAGCGGTTTTCATTGCTTTCGGAAGCACCTTCATTTTTTCGTTCTTCCTGGTTGCGTATCCTTCTGCATTAATTATTCTCTTGATTTCGGATCCTTCTACATTAAGCATAGAATTGCAGAGATAATGGACGATACAAGTGAAAGTGACGAGAAAATGCAGAGTACAAGTGAAAGGGAAAGTGACGAGACAATGCAGAGTACAAGTGAAGAGACAATGGAGCATTCAAGTGAGGAGGAGATGGTTTATTTTGAAAATCAGCAGATAAGGCAGAAGCTGCGTGAATCGGGAATTATAGGGCGCCTTCTCGACGATTTCATGCCATGCATGATGTTGCAGGTAGTATACCCCGATAAACTAATTACTTTGGGTGATCAACTATGCCTCCCTCAAGTGCAAATCGAACCTGAGATTTATGGCTGTGGCGATCGTTCCGTTCCCGAGTTTCTGGAAGCCCGTCGCAATGGCTTAATTGTAAGTCGGTTTCAGTCATATTTCGTCGTTATATCCCACAATATTTATTTATACATTGTCAAATTGAAGTTCGTATTATTAAATTTTTCACAAATCTACATAATCAGGTTATGACGGATCCTGACGCTGTGGGCGGCGAGTATTTGCACGGGTATGCTATAATCCTCCTGAACTCAGATCAAATTTCTGAATAACATAGCACCGGATTCCATTCAATTTAATCACAGCTTCGGTTCTTACGTTGTGCAGGTTATATATCAGATCCGTTATGGATCCCGAAAATTGTGACATAGGTATCCTGGCTGTCTTTCCTTCTTTGACCTTGAAAATGATGGAATAAATATCAGGCAATCTGACCAGTAACTATGAATATCTGATCGGTTTCTTTGTGCTGCAACCCTAGGTG